>JAZGUH010001137.1:0-123777 GCA_037893225.1 Hippasteria phrygiana | reverse complement strand
TTTTGACAGTTTTCATACGCACACTGTCATCCAAATATGCATCGCAGCTGTCACATGACTATAGGTTCCATGCGAGGGTCCCAAATGTTGAATCAAACGTGACGGGAGACTTTTGAGACGCTGGTGGCAGCAGACACACCGGTCCTTTGTGCTAGTTCTGAACATGCCCGAGTAGTTTTGGGCATGCGCGCGTAGTAATGGGCACGACTCGTGAGAACGATGCAAAAGGACCGGCGTCTCAAAGTCTCCCATTACCAAACCATCTGTTGTCCCCAAATCTGCATTTGTTGCAACTCTTTCATTTCTCGACCCTGGTGGGATCGTTTACAGTGGGACTGAGGTTGATCCATGCTTGCAAAACACTCACCCACTTCGAAGGTTTAAAAAAGGAGAGAGTCTGCGCCACAAAACAGAATCGTCACAACCCATCTGTAGAGATGGGGCGCTTCTTGACTGCTCTCCTGATGGGGCTCCTGGTCCTTGAGACCAGCAACGCTCTCCACCCTCAGGGTGATGAAACCAGAGGCAGCGATCTACCCAAGAGCTCGGACAAGGCATGGGACTGGCTCTTCTCTCCGGCCACTGAAAGGAAGCCGAGGGCCTCCAATGGTCAGACGGACTTCGACGCGACTGGGGTCAAGAAGATTCTGGGGAAACACAACCAGTTCAGAGCGTCCGTGTCGCCACCAGCGTCCAACATGAAATTCATGGTAAATCAGTTAATACATTTGTTGTGATAGAATACTTTTGATGTGAACGACTTAAATAAAGAAAGAGAGAGAGAGGGCGAGGGGGGGGGGGGGGGGGGGGGGGGGGGGGGGGGCGGGGGGGGGAGCGGGAGCTGAGAACGAGCCATGTAAAGTGTTTGTTCATGAGAGCATGAAGTTGCCGAGCATGGGAGGTGGGGGTGGGGGGGGGGGGGGGGGGTGGGGGTGGGGGGGGGGGGGGTCGCTGGTCAGCCATCAATGACCCCTGACCGCAAAATAGTGTAGTGTTTTCCTGTTCTATTTGAATTTATTTTCATTTTTTGCTTTTTCTGATAGAATTAAGAGCACAGTGTTACCCTAACAGCCCTGAATCCTCCCATTTTAATATGATTTTCCACACACCCTAGGGAGTTAGGGTTAAATCTTGACTTAAAATCGATTACCTGCAATGTGCCTCAAATAGAACATGCTTGTAAATCTTAAGGACATTTCTAATAAGTGATCGATGAAACACGATGGTTAACAATGAACGTGTTTAAAGGAAATGTGACTTATGGGAGGGGCTTGACAAGCCGCTCCTCTAACTACAGACCTACAGGGGCCAATGGAGGTCATGTTTTCGTAATAGGTTAGTTGAAGTAAACGTTTATTGTAAAACAAAATGAAGAAGCCTTCCATTGTCATCCTTAAGAAAAAAAGACGCCGTCAGCACTGTATTTGTGAAGGGGAGGGGTTTGTAGTAATATTTGGCATTTTTCATCTTTTCCCTGTCACTTTAAATCCATAACATGTTCATCTTTAACTGTCGTTTTTCATCGATGCACTTGCTATAGAACAAGCACGAATTCGTGCAGGAGCCGCGTCGTTGGTGACTTGCGTGTGTGACAGTTTCGTCATATAGACACATGCACAGTATTAGTACACACACGCTCTCATAGACTTTGCGTGTGTGAGAGTTTCGTCAAGAAAAACTGTCACGTGACTAAACGAATTTGGCACAACAACAAGAAGAAGAACAACAACGCTAAGCGCTTATAGAGCCCGTCTGCGATGCGACGCGGCTAAAAACAGCTCGTGCTTTGGTAATTTTTTGCCAAATTGAGGGCCGTGTTTCAGCCAAGATTTTAAATTGTAACTGAACGGTAGAGCGATATTGTGCTCTTACATCTTTTTGTAAGGCAAAATTTAAAATTGACAGCCTTTTGATCGTCTTTTCCATCAATGCCCCTTTATAATGTTCATATGTTTGGCATGATCCCAGATCTAAGCTTATAATCCATATACCTGGTGTCGACAGACGTGACAGGGGAAAAGTCACCGGAACAGTTACCTCCTAACTTCCTCTCCTTGGCCTCGCCAAACAGAAAAAAACATACAGTTGTATATTTATTCTCACCAAATCTAGTCTTCAGATTTACTAAACTTCCCCCTGGGACTGTTTTTAGTGATCAATAGAACTTGATAACAGTTGGAGGACGGAGGTATGTTTATAACCAGTGTCGATTTATTTCCCACTTGTGACAAACTTCACAAGTCACAAAACAGGTGGCATCAATGTAGAATGTGCATGAAAATGTTGATGGCGGGTGTGAAAAGTTATATTTGAACAGCTTTCCTGTGAAACTTGTCCAACATTATCGACAATTCCGGATTGTCATTTCTCTTGTAAAGAATGTGAGCAAGTCTTTATGCTCACGAGCCTCCATTGTGGAAACGAGGATTTTCGAAGGCGGGGCAGAAGGCCTGAAAAAGGAGAACTTTGACTTCAAATATGGAGAAATCAAACTATAAATAGAAACAATGACTGTTTAAGTTGAAAAGAATATATAGCACAAACCAGGATTACATTTAATTGTACGTCGCCCTGTAGGTATCACCATGTATGCTTTAGAAAAACAAACAACCAACCGACTAACATACCAAGCAACAAACTGACTGACCAACCGACCACTGACCTACCGACAAAACCAACAGACTACCCAACTAACCATTGTTGAGTTCAGGTTGATATTGACCCAAGGCTCACTAGCACTGCTTGCTAGCTCAGACGAATAACTAGAAATGGCCATTGTTGATGGTCAAATTCTTGCAAACCATAGAGCCGCCTATTCCCAATTATTTGAACTCGGCATAGGCCTACATTACCAACACGTGTATTTGTTTGTGTCTGTGAATTTTCGTCATTTTGTCTTTTAAGCTATCGGAGTACAAACTGGCTATTGTATACTTTTCAGTAAAGACTGTAAAAATCTTAGCTGAAAATCCCTGGAAAACTGCTACCCCAGTTTACCCCAATGCATGCAACCTTGAATAATTTAAACAACGGTGGATAATGAGAACATGAGAACGTTTTTATTCTTCGTTTTTTTTGTATTTCACTTCTTAAAAAAATCTATTAATGTTGTATTCTCCCTATACTTCCTTAGACCTGGGATGCTGCTCTAGCCACTATGGCCCAACAATGGGCTGATCGTTGTCGGTTTGAGCATGGTCACACCAGTAACCCTTCCTCCTTCGATCCCGTGGGTCAGAACATCTTCGTGCGGGGCGGGAACCCCAACAAACAGCCCCCGGCCTCGGACTTTGTACAGTTCTGGCATTCAGAGGTATCTAACTACCGATACAGCAGTAACGGATGCGTGGGGGGAGAGTGTGGACACTACACACAGGTAGGAGCACACATAGTTTCAGAATCAAAAACTCAACATTTTATCCTTTTGAAATTTCCCAAGTATAGATGTAGAAGAAAAACCTATGCAGATAGCCTTTTCCCTCGTTCTGTATCTCTATGGAATTCTTTGCCTGGTGCACGTTTCCCTTCATCTTACAATCTTTCCTCTTTCAAGAGGAATATTAATGCCTACCTCTTGTATCTTTGATTCTTTTTGTAGCTCCGTAACTCGAGTGGCTTGTTCGGAGTGAACTTTTATAAAACAAAATGTCCCTCATAACCTCAAACACAGTGGGGCCTAACCTCAGGCGCCGAGACTTGGGACTCTAGACTGGGAGTGGGTGGGGCTGATTAAGGTAGGGTTGGGGTGTTAAGCACGACCACGCTTGGTGCATTTGACAAAAGGGGAGGGACTCATATGTTACGGCCTCAACATTATTGGACGCTAGCCACACGGTCAATTTCAGATGTTTTGTACGTTGTATTTTAAAGGCAGATATAGCTGTGGTTCCAGACAGATTGTCTCTTCTTAATTTGTTTTTTTTTGGGGGGGGGGGGGGGGGGGGGTGGGGAAGGGAGAAGCTGACAAAATACACTTATGGACGTTTATAACTTTGCAAATACGTATACGTGAGTGAATGGGTAAACGGGGATGTTATATCTATAATATCATCACGTACTGTCCTAATGTAGAGGGGCTACATTAGAGGCCGTAATTGTGAGAGCGAGAGGTGAAGGATATTTGGTCGGGAAAAACACAAATCTGTCAGGTTGAATTGTAGAACACGTCGCTTCATTAATACATGTACTAGTACTGCCCTGTCTGACATTAACCATTGAACCCGTATAAGCGGCAAGTCATCAGCCTATGTGTGTGAGCTGGTGAAGACTACAAACCATGACCTCTGATCTTTATTCTTTCAGGGTACAGAACACATGAAAGCCTAATGGTAAATGAGCAAATGTTGAATTCTTCAAACATTTCAGCGTCTTCTAATTTTTCGAAAATAGTTGAATTACAAATCTCATCTTTGAAATTAC
The DNA here is from genome assembly GCA_037893225.1 of Hippasteria phrygiana. NCBI lineage: Eukaryota > Metazoa > Echinodermata > Asteroidea > Valvatida > Goniasteridae > Hippasteria > Hippasteria phrygiana. Next base: position 119,358 of record JAZGUH010001137.1, on the reverse strand, counting down.
ACAAACTTGCGCGACTTTCACTTCATATTCCCGCAGCAAGAACGGTTATTTTCAAAGCAGAAGTCCTTAGTGGATGAGGGTATTTATAAAACGATTTGCACCCATATACAATTATCCAAAGTTAATCTGTAATCCCCTTGTCGATCTGACAGATCCTATGCCTCAACTCGACAATTCCTTCCTGCAAAATACATTTCGATAACAACAAAATAGCGGAATTGAACTCCCAAACCAAAAAAAATCCATCAAGACCCCTAATTCCTGTTTTGTCATATACGATTGATTTCATCCATAGCAGAAGGGGCCTTCAATTCATGCCCCGACGGTAACATTCGAAATCCCAGGTGACCGAAACATTAGAAGTCCCTCCCGCGGGGCCTGAACTGCGGATGCCCCGGTCTGCGATGACGGATGCCCGCTAGATTTACTTGTTCCCGGTGAACCCTCCTTACTGTTATCAAGTTGCGTTCAAAGTGGGTTTCAAATGGGAACAGTTGCACAAATTCGGCGATTCTCAGAGATAACATACTGTGGGTCTGAGGCAGTTAAATATTAATTTGTAATGATTACGAAAAATACATACAGCCCGCAAGATTTGCACAGCGGGAATGTTTTCATCTTCCATGAAAAGAACAACTATGACCAGGGGCGGATCCGTGGGGGGGGGGGGGGGGGGGGGGGGGGGGGGTCGGCCCCGTAGCAAACCAGAAAAGAAATTAAAGCAAAACCATGTAAAGGTCATATTTTGCATGTACGGGTAAGAACAAAACAAAGAGGTCAAATGGAGGCACCAATGTTGAGAACATGTGTCCCCCCGGTCGCCCGACCCCCCGCCCCCCTGCTTGTAAAATGTTTTGCGAAATATTTTGGGGCAGATGTACGAAAAAAGATTTTAGAAAGTCCCCCCCCCCACCTGCAAACAATACTGGATCCGCCCCTGATGACGTCACTGGGCGTGGTTTGAAAGTGGTCTGGGCTGGGAGAAGGGCGGGGCTAATCAAACACCCCTTCCAGTTCATTGGATGAAAACGTTTTTTGCTGGTCTCCTCTCCAGGTTGTCTGGGCCGATTCCCGCAAGGTTGGCTGTGGTTTGAAGTTTTGCTCCAGCATTGGTGCCGAGAGGAACGCCTGGTTTGTTGTCTGCAATTATGGACCAGCGTAAGTGTGGTCTCGCATTGGAAGGAATAGGGGGTAAACTAATACATCACACAGGTTCTTGAGCTGTCAACTTTGCAAAGAAGGATTTGCGGAAACTCTTGAAAACAGTGAGAAATTTCGAACAATTTTACATTCCCAACAATTATAATATCATGGGGGGGGGACAAACTTTTTGACCCTCTTCCCCAGGAATTCCCGTATATTCTAGCCACAAATGTTTGTAATTTTGAAATTCTTAAAATGATCTGAAATAAGTTGACGGTCAAAAATTACCAGCATCCCTTCCTCCACTCCCTCAAGCTCTAAACTAAAGTTTAAAAAGGTCAATGCGTGGTTCAATGATTACTAACAATAACACCATGCATAAACTTTGAGAAGATTTGTAAACAAGATTTGTGCGGAGAATACATGTCAGTCTCTTGTATAACGTCAGAGTCTTCCTAATTTAGGTTAAATATAGGTTGAGTCCCAATTAGGGGGTTATGATAATATTTATGTCCATGAGTCATGTGGCGGCTCCAGACGCTACATTTTTTTTTGGGGGGGGGGGGGAGGGGCAAGGGGGAGGAAAATGGGGGGGGGGCAGTCAAAATAATATCCGATTTAAAAAAGCTAAGATGCAAATATTGAAATAGCAGGTGTAAATAAAACGTCCGAAATAAACACCTACGGCTGCGTGTGTGGAGCGTTTTGTCTATGAATGTTTATATAATGCTATGGCACAACTGTGTGCACAGAACAAAAATGTCACTCTCTACTTTCAACACTATAGTTATGAATCTGAACAGCGAAGAAAATCAACAGAATTAATCCTTTTGTAGACGAAGTGTTGGGGGGGGGGGGGGGGGGGTTGGGGAAAGAGAAACCCCCGAGTGCCCCCCGTAGCGCCACCACTACCCTGAGCAACACTTTGCAGAAATTACGTCCATACAATCCGAGTGTAGATGAGTACTTGTGAGCCTGGGGCGGCTGAGTGAGGTGTTTCTCAAGGCCCACGGGCCATACATGCCAAAGATTGGACACTTTTCTTTGTGGCAATGTTCGTACAGTTAAATAAAGTAACTTGACGCTCATTGCCAGTTAGCGGTGTTATGTGTGGCCCGTTCTTTTTGCCTCTTGCAGCGGGAACTTCCAAGGGGAGACGCCGTATGAGACGGGAGCGGTCTGCAGTCAGTGCGGTGAAGATACGCCATTCTGCTACCGTGGCTTATGTCGTAAGTATAGTTTCCATTGAGCAAAAGTTACCACTTTCGCGTCCCTCTTTTTATCCCAACTGGTCGGAGAGGTTTCACCTTTTTCACCTTTTTCATATAGGGGAACTAGGGGCAGATCGAGGATTGTTTGCAGGAGGGGGGCAGGTGCGGATCCAGAGGGGGGGGGGGGGGGGGGGGGTTGCTTGTAGGGGTCTACGCCTAAAGTTGCAAACCAGAAAAGCAGAAACCCTACAGGTCCTATTTTGCATATGGATAAAAAACAACAACAAAGAGGTTAAATGGCGCCACCAACGGTGAGAAAGTGTCAGTCCCCCCCCCCCCCCCCCCGCTTGAAATTTTTTTCCGCAGACTAAACATTTTGGGAGTCACCTTTCTAGGCAAATTTCAGAAACATGAAAATACTAGATCCGCCCCTGGGGTGGGGGGGGGGGGGTGGGGGGGAGGTTCTGATTGTTTTTCGGACATTTGCCCAAAAAGTTATCTCCTCAGGCGAACAAAATTTTACAGGGGGGGGGGGGAGACACTTTCTCAACGTTGGTGGCGCCATTTAACCTCTTTGTTTTGTTCTTACCCGTACACGCAAAATATGACCTTTACGGGGTTTTGCTTTTCTTTTCTGATTTGCTACGGTATATTAGGCGTAGATAGGCCAGTTACCCCAAGATGGTTGAAAAGAGGCTACACGGGCAAGCTCTGGCTATTTAAATGGATTCGTACCAAAAAGGTTTAGCATAAGGACAAAGCGAAAGAGTTTGCAATGGTAGCATCACTTTTGTTCCAATGAGGGAAAACAATACAATACATAACTCGCATAGTTTGCGGCCATGTAGAAATCTTTACAGGAACAAGGTTCCTCTACAAAACAAGGAGTACCCATATATCAGTTTCATTGACAGCTTTTTGACAAACAACAACAATCGTTCGATCTTTTGGCGGTTGAAATGTCATCACTTTTGTTGATGACCTCTGCTGGACTTTAGACGAAGCTTTAAGAAGGTTTAGCTGGGATAACAAACAGACCAACAATGTTTACCGCTGTGAGATCTAGAATTCGTGACCTTTCGGCCGCCCGGTTTGCGCAACATGCCCCGACAATCTCCGCCTTAGAAAAAGCTGTGAGAGGAGTGAAGCTTACGGTATCCAAAAGTGGGTGGCGTTGAAACTGACCCTCATTGTACATTAAAAAAGTGGATATTTTATTGGATGGGGTTATCTTAAATTGAGTCGGGTCGTGCAGGCAGAAGTACTACTTAGACACAGCATGGACACTGCCTTGTTATGTGCGTGCTCTGGTAGAAAATTCCAATTCAGCGGATTTCCTCCTACAAACGAATTATTTAGGAAAACTGCAATTTTAGCGAAAAGAATGTTTACTACACTCTACAATCAATCTGGTCTTAGCTTTACGCGTGATGTTTGTCCTATATATTAGCACTATGAAAATATGAGCAACCTGCATTATTAACTATTATTTATATTCAATCATTTTTGGTGGAATGTCTCAATGGAAAACTCATAACTATACTAACAAATTATCAATTCAATTTGAAAATTAATTTTTCGGGGTGCCACACCCAAAAAGCACGGACACAACATCTTTAAGGTTCACATCAATCAAAATATACGAACAATGCTATATCCGAAACAATGATGAATAGATATGAATTTGAATTTGTGTGTGAGTTTTAGGAATTATCGACACTTAGGGCAGCAAAATCACGAGGCGTGTTTCCGCCCACAAATTGACCACCTTTTGGCTTTTGCGTCATCGGTGGTAAAAACAGTTCTGGCACGCCCCCTGATGTACAGAACCCACGGTGTACAGAGGGCGTGGCAAGTAAATGCTTTTCCAACCGATGACATAGCAACCAGAGATTGGCATTTTTTGTGGTTGGAGCCACGCCCATCCATTTCTCGTCTTTAAAACACTCCTATGCTTCCACATTGACTGTGAAAATTTACAAAGCTCACGGTTTGTCCTTGCCCTGTCCTCTCCCATACCCCATACTGCATGTATCATCTACACACTTTGAGTGAGCTACCGGTAATGTTGCTGACCTAGATTTTGCTGGTCTCATCGACAAAAACATCTTAAAAACCATTGCCAAAAAAAATCAACCCTAGTAGCAATCAGAACCCAGTAGCACAATCGGTTAGCGCGTTGTACTTATAGACAGTAACTGAACGCGTTACTGCAGAAATGTGCAAAGGTTGTGAGTTCGAGCCATTTTTATACATTTTTCTAATACTATTTTGTTTGGGAAATAGCCAAATACTTTGTGTGAGCTACTGCGTAGATTTCTACTCTCAACAAAGCAAACGAAAATCTTAGTCTGAAGACGATTTGATGAATTTTCCAATCCCTCCCCAGTAGCACAATCGGTTTATAGCGAACGCGTTACTGCAGAGATATGCAAAGGTTGTAAGTTCGAACCTCACCTGGGGAAACGGTAGCCTTTTTTATACATTTTTCTAGTACTTGTTTTTTCTAGAAATAGCCAAATACTTTGTGTGAGCTACTGCGTGGATTTCTATACTCTCAACAAAGAAAACGAATATCTTTAGTTTGGTGGCGATTTCAGGAGATTCTATTCCCTCCCCAGTAGCACAATCGGTTAGCGCGTTGTACTTATAGACAGTAACCGAACGCGTTACTGCAGAGATATGCAAAGGTTGTGAGTTCGAGCCTCACCTGGGGAAACGGTAGCCTTTTTTATACATTTTTATAATACTTGTTTTTTTCTAGAAATAGCCAAATACTTTGTGTGAGCTACTGCGTGGATTTCTATACTCTCAACAAAGAAAACGAAAATCTTAGTCTGAAGACGATTGAATGAATTTTCCAATCCCTCCCCAGTAGCACAATCGGCTTATAGCGAACGCGTTACTGCAGAGATATGCAAAGGTTGTGAGTTCGAGTCTCACCAGGTGGAAACGGTATCCTTTTGTGATACATTTTATATAATAATTCTATTTTTGGAAATATCCAAATGATCTGTGGAAGTTACTGCGTGGATTCCTACGCCCAACAAAGAAAAAGAAAATCTTAGTCTGGTGACGATTTCAGTAGGTTATAAGCCTTCCCCAGTAGCACAATCGGTTAGCGCGTTGTACTTATAGACAGTAACCGAACGCGTTACTGCAGAGATATGCAAAGGTTGTGAGTTCGAGCCTCACCTGGGGAAACGGTAGCCTTTTTTATACATTTTTATAATACTTGTTTTTTTCTAGAAATAGCCAAATACTTTGTGTGAGCTACTGCGTGGATTTCTATACTCTCAACAAAGAAAACGAAAATCTTAGTCTGAAGACGATTGAATGAATTTTCCAATCCCTCCCCAGTAGCACAATCGGCTTATAGCGAACGCGTTACTGCAGAGATATGCAAAGGTTGTGAGTTCGAGTCTCACCAGGTGGAAACGGTATCCTTTTGTGATACATTTTATATAATAATTCTATTTTTGGAAATATCCAAATGATCTGTAGAAGTTACTGAGTGGATTCCTACGCCCAACAAAGAAAAAGAAAATCTTAGTCTGGTGACGATTTCAGTAGGTTATAAGGCTTCCCCAGTAGCACAATCGGTTAGCGCGTTGTACTTATAGACAGTAACCGAACGCGTTACTGCAGAGATATGCAAAGGTTGTGAGTTCGAGCCTCACCTGGGGAAAGGGTAGCCATTTTTATACATTTTTCTAATACTATTTTTTTTGGGAAATAGCCAAATACTTTGTGTGAGCTACTGCGTAGATTTCTACTCTCAACAAAGCAAACGAAAATCTTAGTCTAGTGACGATTTCAGGAGGTTCTAATCCCTCCCCAGTAGCACAATCGGTTAGCGCGTTGTACTTATAGACAGTAACCAAACGTGTTACTGCAGAGATATGCAAAGGTTGTGAGTTCGAGCCTCACCTGGGGAAGCGGTTTCCTTTTTTAAAATACATTTTTCGAATACTTGTTTTTTTAGAAATAGCCAAATACTTTGTGTGAGCTACTGCGTGGATTTCTATACTCTCAACAAAGAAAACGAAAATCTTAGTCTGAAGACGATTTGATGAATTTTCCAATCCCTCCCCAGTAGCACAATCGGTTTATAGCGAACGCGTTACTGCAGAGATATGCAAAGGTTGTGAGTTCGAGTCTCACCAGGTGGAAACGGTATCCTTTTGTGATACATTTTTTAGAATAATTTTTTTTTTTGAAATATCCAAATGATCTTTGGAAGTTACTGCGTGGATTCCTACGCCCAACAAAGAAAAAGAAAATCTTAGTCTGGTGACGATTTCAGTAGGTTATAAGCCTTCCCCAGTAGCACAATCGGTTAGCGCGTTGTACTTATAGACAGTAACCGAACGCGTTACTGCAGAGATATGCAAAGGTTGTGAGTTCGAACCTCACCTGGGGAAACGGTAGCCTTTTTTATACATTTTTCTAGTACTTGTTTTTTCTAGAAATAGCCAAATACTTTGTGTGAGCTACTGCGTGGATTTCTATACTCTCAACAAAGAAAACGAATATCTTTAGTTTGGTGGCGATTTCAGGAGATTCTATTCCCTCCCCAGTAGCACAATCGGGTTAGCGCGTTGTACTTATAGATAGTAGCCTAACCAAACGCGTTACTGCAGAAATATGCAAAGGTTGTGAGTTCGAGCCTCACCTGGGGAAGTGGTTTCGTTTATTAAAATCCATTTTTCTAATACTTTTTCATTTTTTGAAAAAGCCAAATACTTTGTGTGAGCTACTGCGTGGATTTCTATACTCTCAACAAAGAAAACGAAAATCTTAGTCTGAAGACGATTGAATGAATTTTCCAATCCCTCCCCAGTAGCACAATCGGCTTATAGCGAACGCGTTACTGCAGAGATATGCAAAGGTTGTGAGTTCGAGTCTCACCAGGTGGAAACGGTATCCTTTTGTGATACATTTTATATAATAATTATATTTTTGGAAATATCCAAATGATCTGTGGAAGTTACTGAGTGGATTCCTACGCCCAACAAAGAAAAAGAAAATCTTAGTCTGGTGACGATTTCAGTAGGTTATAAGCCTTCCCCAGTAGCACAATCGGTTAGCGCGTTGTACTTATAGACAGTAACCGAACGCGTTACTGCAGAGATTTGCAAAGGTTGTGAGTTCGAGCCTCACCTGGGGAAAGGGTAGACATTTTTCTAATACTATTTTTTGGGGGAAATAGCCAAATACTTTGTGTGAGCTACTGCGTAGATTTCTACTCTCAACAAAGCAAACGAAAATCTTAGTCTAGTGACGATTTCAGGAGGTTCTAATCCCTCCCCAGCAGCACAATCGGTTAGCGCGTTGTACTTATAGACAGTATCCAAACGTGTTACTGCAGAGATATGCAAAGGTTGTGAGTTCGAGCCTCACCTGGGGAAGCGGTTTCCTATTTTAAAATACATTTTTCGAATACTTGTTTTTTTAGAAATAGCCAAATACTTTGTGTGAGCTACTGCGTGGATTTCTATACTCTCAACAAAGAAAACGAAAATCTTAGTCTGAAGACGATTTGATGAATTTTCCAATCCCTCCCCAGTAGCACAATCGGTTTATAGCGAACGCGTTACTGCAGAGATATGCAAAGGTTGTGAGTTCGAGTCTCACCAGGTGGAAACGGTATCCTTTTGTGATACATTTTTTAGAATAATTATTTTTTTTGAAATATCCAAATGATCTGTGGAAGTTACTGCGTGGATTCCTACGCCCAACAAAGAAAAAGAAAATCTTAGTCTGGTGACGATTTCAGTAGGTTATAAGCCTTCCCCAGTAGCACAATCGGTTAGCGCGTTGTACTTATAGACAGTAACCGAACGCGTTACTGCAGAGATATGCAAAGGTTGTGAGTTCGAGCCTCACCTGGGGAAACGGTAGCCTTTTTTATACATTTTTATAATACTTGTTTTTTTCTAGAAATAGCCAAATACTTTGTGTGAGCTACTGCGTGGATTTCTATACTCTCAACAAAGAAAACGAAAATCTTAGTCTGAAGACGATTGAATGAATTTTCCAATCCCTCCCCAGTAGCACAATCGGCTTATAGCGAACGCGTTACTGCAGAGATATGCAAAGGTTGTGAGTTCGAGTCTCACCAGGTGGAAACGGTATCCTTTTGTGATACATTTTATATAATAATTCTATTTTTGGAAATATCCAAATGATCTGTGGAAGTTACTGCGTGGATTCCTACGCCCAACAAAGAAAAAGAAAATCTTAGTCTGGTGACGATTTCAGTAGGTAATAAGCCTTCCCCAGTAGCACAATCGTTTAGCGTGTTGTACTTATAGACAGTAACCGAACGCGTTACTGCAGAGATATGCAAAGGTTGTGAGTTCGAGCCTCACCTGGGGAAAGGGTAGCCATTTTTATACATTTTTCTAATACTATTTTTTTGGGGAAATAGCCAAATACTTTGTGTGAGCTACTGCGTAGATTTCTACTCTCAACAAAGCAAACGAAAATCTTAGTCTAGTGACGATTTCAGAAGATTCTAATCCCTCCCCAGTAGCACAATCGGTTATCGCGTTGTACTTATAGACAGTATCCAAACGTGTTACTGCAGAGATATGCAAAGGTTGTGAGTTCGAGCCTCACCTGGGGAAGCGGTTTCCTATTTTAAAATACATTTTTCGAATACTTTTTTTTTTAGAAATAGCCAAATACTTTGTGTGAGCTACTGCGGGGATTTCTATACTCTCAACAAAGAAAACGAAAATCGTAGTCTGAAGACGATTTGATGAATTTTCCAATCCCTCCCCAGTAGCACAATCGGTTTATAGCGAACGCGTTACTGCAGAGATATGCAAAGGTTGTGAGTTCGAGTCTCACCAGGTGGAAACGGTATCCTTTTGTGATACATTTTATATAATAATTCTATTTTTGGAAATATCCAAATGATCTGTGGAAGTTACTGCGTGGATTCCTACGCCACACAAAGAAAAAGAAAATCTTAGTTTGGTGACGATTGCAGTAGGTTCTAATCCTTCCCCAGTAGCACAATCGGTTAGCGCGTTGTACTTATAGACAGTAACCGAACGCGTTCCTGAGAGATATGCAAAGGTTGTGAGTCGAGCCTCACCTGGAGAAACGGTAGCCATTTTTTATACATTTTTCTAATACTTGTTTTTTTCTATAAATAGACAAATACTTTGTGTGAGCTACTGCGTGGATTTCTATACTCTCAACAAAGAAAACGAAAATCGTAGTCTGAAGACGATTTGATGAATTTTCCAATCCCTCCCCAGTAGCACAATCGGTTTATAGCGAACGCGTTACTGCAGAGATATGCAAAGGTTGTGAGTTCGAGTCTCACCAGGTGGAAACGGTATCCTTTTGTGATACATTTTATATAATAATTCTATTTTTGGAAATATCCAAATGATCTGTGGAAGTTACTGCGTGGATTCCTACGCCAAACAAAGAAAAAGAAAATCTTAGTTTGGTGACGATTGCAGTAGGTTCTAATCCTTCCCCAGTAGCACAATCGGTTAGCGCGTTGTACTTATAGACAGTAACCGAACGCGTTCCTGAGAGATATGCAAAGGTTGTGAGTCGAGCCTCACCTGGAGAAACGGTAGCCATTTTTTATACATTTTTCTAATACTTGTTTTTTTCTATAAATAGACAAATACTTTGTGTGAGCTACTGCGTGGATTTCTATACTCTCAACAAAGAAAACGAATATCTTTAGTTGGTGACGATTTCAGGAAGTTTTAATCCCTCCCCAGTAGCACAATCGGTTAGCGCGTTGTAATTATAGACAGTAACCAAACGCGTTACTGCAGAGATATGCAAAGTTGTGAGTTCGAGCCTCACCTGGGGAAGCGGTTTCCTATTTTAGAATACATTTTTCTAATACTTGTCGTTTTTAGAAATAGCCAAATACTTTGTGTGAGCTACTGCGTGGATTTCTATACCCTCAACAAAGAAAACGAAAATCTTAGTCTGAAGACGATTTGATGAATTTTCCAATCCCTCCCCAGTAGCACAATCGGTTTATAGCGAACGTGAGTTCGAGTCTCACCAGGTGGAAACGGTATCCTTTTGTGATACATATTTTTATAATAATTCTTTTTTTGGAAATATCCAATTGATCTGTGGAAGTTACTGAGTGGATTCCTACTCCCAACAAAGAAAAAGAAAATCTTAGTCTCGTGACGATTTCAGGAGGCTCTAAGCCGTCCCCAGTAGCACAATCGGTTAGCGCGTTGTACTTATAGACAGTAACCAAAGGCGTTACTGTAGAGATATGCAAAGGTTGTGAGTTCGAGCCTCACCTGGGGAAACGGTAGCCTTTTTTTATACATTTTTCTAATACTTCCTTTTTTTAGAAATAGCCAAATACTTTGTGTGAGCTACTTCGTAGATTTCTATACTCACAACAAAGAAAACGAATATCTTTAGTTTGGTGACGATTTCAGCAGGTTCTAATCCCTCCCCTGTAGCACAATCGGTTAGCGCGTTGTACTTATAGACAGTAACCAAACGCGTTCCTGCAGAGATATGCAAAGGTTGTGAGTTCGAGCCTCACCTGGGGAAGTGGTTTCCATTTTTAGAATACATTTTTCTAATACTAGGTATTTTTTTTGAAATAGCCAAATACTTTGTGTGAGCTACTGCGTGGATTTCTATACTCTCAACAAAGATAACGAAAATCTTAGTCTGAAGACGATTCGATGAATTTTCCAATCCCTCCCCAGTAGCACAATCGGTTTATAGCGAACGCGTTACTGCAGAGATATGCAAAGGTTGTGAGTTCGAGTCTCACCAGGTGGAAACGGTATCCTTTTGTGATACATTTTTTATAATAATAATTCTTTTTTTTGAAATATCCAAATGATCTGTGGAAGCTACTGCGTAGATTTCTATACTCTCAACATAGAAAACGAATATCTTTAGTTTGGTGGCGATTTCAAGAGGTTCTAATCCCTCCCCAGTAGCACAATTGGTTAGCGCGTTGTACTTATAAACAGTAACCAAACGCGTTACTGCAGAGATATGCAAAGGTTGTGAGTTCGAGCCTCACCTGGGGGAACGGTAGCCTTTTTTTATACATTTTTCTAATACTTCCTTTTTTTTGAAATAGCCAAATACTTTGTGTGAGCTACTTCGTAGATTTCTATACTCACAACAAAGAAAACGAATATCTTTAGTTTGGTGACGATTTCAACAGGTTCTAATCCTTCCCCAGTAGCACAATCGGTTTATAGCGAACGCGTTACTGCAGAGATATGCAAAGGTTGTGAGTTCGAGTCTCACCAGGTGGAAACGGTATCCTTTTGTGATACATTCTTTATAATAATTCTTTTTTTGGAAATATCCAAATGATCTGTGGAAGCTACTGCGTAGATTTCTATACTCTCAACATAGAAAACGAATATCTTTAGTTGGTGACGATTTCAGGAAGTTTTAATCCCTCCCCAGTAGCACAATCGGTTAGCGCGTTGTAATTATAGACAGTAACCAAACGCGTTACTGCAGAGATATGCAAAGTTGTGAGTTCGAGCCTCACCTGGGGAAGCGGTTTCCTATTTTAAAATACATTTTTCTAATACTTGTCGTTTTTAGAAATAGCCAAATACTTTGTGTGAGCTACTGCGTGGATTTCTATACCCTCAACAAAGAAAACGAAAATCTTAGTCTGAAGACGATTTGATGAATTTTCCAATCCCTCCCCAGTAGCACAATCGGTTTATAGCGAACGTGAGTTCGAGTCTCACCAGGTGGAAACGGTATCCTTTTGTGATACATATTTTTATAATAATTCTTTTTTTGGAAATTTCCAAATGATCTGTGGAAGTTACTGAGTGGATTCCTACGCCCAACAAAGAAAAAGAAAATCTTAGTCTGGTGACGATTTCAGTAGGTTCCAAGCCTTCCCCAGTAGCACAATCGGTTAGCGCGTTGTACTTATAGACAGTAACCGAACGCGTTACTGCAGATATACGCAAAGGTTGTGAGTTCGAGCCTCACCTGGGGAAACGGTAGCCCTTTTTTATACATTTTTCTAATACTTGTTTTTTTCTAGAAATAGCCAAATACTTTGTGTGAGCTACTGCGTGGATTTCTATACTCTCAACATAGAAAACGAATATCTTTAGTTTGGTGACGATTTCAGGAGTCTCTAATCCCTCCCCAGTAGCACAATCGGTTAGCGCGTTGTACTTATAGATAGTAACCTAACGCGTTACTGCAGAGATATGCAAAGGTTGTGAGTTCGAGCCTCACCTGGGGAAGCGGTTTCCTTTTTTTAAATACATTTTTCTAATACTTGTTTTTTTCTAGAAATAGCGAAATACTTTTTGTGAGCTACTGCGTGGATTTCCATACTCTCAACAAAGAAAACGAAAATCTTAGTCTGAAGACGATTTGATGAATTTTCCAATCCCTCCCCAGTAGCACAATCTGTTTATAGCGAACGCGTTACTGCAGAGATATGCAAAGGTTGTGAGTTCGAGTCTCACCTGGGGGAAACGGTATCCTTTTGTGATACATTTTTTTATAATAATTCTCTTTTTGGAAATATCCAAATAATCTTTGGAAGTTACTGAGTGGATTCCTACGCCCAACAAAGAAAAAGAAGATCTTAGTTTGGTGACGATTTCAGTAGGTTCTAATCCCTCCCCAGTAGCACGATCGGTTAGCGCGTTGTACTTATAGACAGTAACCGAACGCGTTACTGCAGAGATATGCAAAGGTTGTGAGTTCGAGCCTCACCTGGGGAAACGGTAGCCCTTTTTTATACATTTTTCCAATACTTGCTTTTTTTCTAGAAATAGCCAAATACTTTGTGTGAGCTACTGCCTGGATTTCTATACTCTCAACATAGAAAACGAATATCTTTAGTTTGGTGACGATTTCAGGAGGTTCTAATCCCTCCCCAGTAGCACAATCGGTTAGCGCGTTGTACTTATAGACAGTAACCAAACGCGTTACTGCAGAGATATGCAAAGGTTGTGAGTTCGAGCCTCACCTGGGGAAGCGGTTTCCTTTTTTTAAATACATTTTTCTAATACTTGTTTTTTTCTAGAAATAGCCAAACACTTTGTGTGAGCTACTGCGTGGATTTCTATACTATCAATAAAGAAAACGAATATCTTTAGTTTGGTGGCGATTTCAGGAGGTTCTAATCCCTCCCCAGTAGCACAATCGGTTAGCGCGTTGTATTTATAGACAGTAACCAAACGCGTTACTGCAGAGATATGCAAAGGTTGTGAGCTCGAGCCTTACCTGGGGAAGCGGTTTCCTTTTTTTAAATACATTTTTCTAATACTTCCTTTTTTTTGAAATAGCCAAATACTTTGTGTGAGCTACTGCCTGGATTTCTATACTCTCAACATAGAAAACGAATAACTTTAGTTTGGTGACGATTTCAAGAGGTTCTAATCCCTCCCCAGTAGCACAATCGGTTAGCGCGTTGTACTTATAGACAGTAACCAAACGCGTTACTGCAGAGATATGCAAAGGTTGTGAGTTCGAGCCTCACCTGGGGAAGCGGTTTCCTTTTTTTAAATACATTTTTCTAATACTTCCTTTTTTTTGAAATAGCGAAATACTTTGTGTGAGCTACTTCGTAGATTTCTATACTCACAAGAAAGAAAACGAATATCTTTAGTTTGGTGACGATTTCAGCAGGTTCTAATCCTTCCCCAGTAGCACAATCGGTTGATAGCGAACGCGTTACTGCAGAGATATGCAAAGGTTGTGAGTTCGAGTCTCACCAGGTGGAAACGGTATCCTTTTGTGATACATTTTTTATAATAATTCTTTTTTTGGAAATATCCAAATGATCTGTGGAAGCTACTGTGTAGATTTCTATACTCTCAACATAGAAAACGAATATCTTTAGTTTGGTGACGATTTCAGGAAGTTCTAATCCCTCCCCAGTAGCACAATCGGTTAACGCGTTGTACTTATAGACAATAACCAAACGCGTTACTGCAGAGATATGCAAAGGTTGTGAGTTCGAGCCTCACCTGGGGAAGTGGTTTCATTTTTAGAATACATTTTTCTAATACTAGGTTTTTTTTTTGAAATAGCCAAATACTTTGTGTGAGCTACTGCGTGGATTTCTATACTCTCAACAAAGATAACGAAAATCTTTAATTTGGTGACGATTTCAGGAGGTTTTAATCTCTCCCCAGCAGCACAATCGGTTAGCGCGTTGTACTTATAGACAGTAACCAAACGCGTTACTGCAGAGATATGCAAAGGTTGTGAGTTCGAGCATCACCTGGGGAAGCGGTTTCCTTTTTTTAAATACATTTTTCTAACACTTGTTTTTTTCTAGAAATAGCGAAATACTTTTTGTGAGCTACTGCGTGGATTTCCATACTCTCAACAAAGAAAACGAAAATCTTAGTCTGAAGACGATTTGATGAATTTTCCAATTCCTCCCCAGTAGCACAATCGGTTTATAGCGAACGCGTTACTGCAGAGATATGCAAAGGTTGTGAGTTCGAGTCTCACCAGGGGGAAACGGTATCCTTTTGTGATATATTTTTTATAATAATTCTCTTTTTGGAAATATCCAAATGATCTTTGGAAGTTACTGAGTGGATTCCTACGCCCAACAAAGAAAAAGAAAACCTTAGTCTGGTGACGATTTCAGTAGGTTCTAAGCCTTCCCCAGTAGCACAATCGGTTAGCGCGTTGTACTTATAGACAGTAACCGAACGCGAGCCTCACCTGGGGAAACGGTAGCCCTTTTTTATACATTTTTCTAATACTTGTTTTTTTCTAGAATACATTTTTCTAATACTAGGTTGTTTTTTTGAAATAGCCAAATACTTTGTGTGAGCTACTGCGTGGATTTCTATACTCTCAACAAAGATAACGAAAATCTTTAATTTGGTGACGATTTCAGGAGGTTCTAATCTCTCCCCAGCAGCACAATCGGTTAGCGCGTTGTACTTATAAACAGTAACCAAACGCGTTACTGCAGAGATATGCAAAGGTTGTGAGTTCAAACCTCACCTGGGGAAACGGTTTCCTTTTTTTAAATACATTTTTCTAATACTTGCTGTTTTCTAGAAATAGCGAAATACTTTTTGTGAGCTACTGCGTGGATTTCCATACTATCAACAAAGAAAACGAAAATCTTAGTCTGAAGACGATTTGATGAATTTTCCAATCCCTCCCCAGTAGCACAATCGGTTTATAGCGAACGCGTTACTGCAGAGATATGCAAAGGTTGTGAGTTCGAGTCTCACCAGGGGGAAACGGTATCCTTTTGTGATACATTTTTTATAATAATTCTCTTTTTGGAAATATCCAAATGATCTGTGGAAGTTACTGAGTGGATTCCTACTCCCAACAAAGAAAAAGAAAATCTTAGTCTGGTGACGATTTCAGTAGGTTCCAAGCTTTCCCCAGTAGCACAATCGGTTAGCGCGTTGTACTTATAGACAGTAGCCGAACGCGTTACTGCAGATATACGCAAAGGTTGTGAGTTCGAGCCTCACCTGGGGAAACGGTAGCCCTTTTTTATACATTTTTCTAATACTTGTTTTTTTCTAGAAATAGCCAAATACTTTGTGTGAGCTACTGTGTGGATTTCTATACTCTCAACATAGAAAACGAATATCTTTAGTTTGGTGACGATTTCAGGAGTCTCTAATCCCTCCCCAGTAGCACAATCGGTTAGCGCGTTGTACTTATAGACAGTAACCAAACGCGTTACTGCAGAGATATGCAAAGGTTTTGAGTTCGAGCCTCACCTGGGGAAGTGGTTTCATTTTTAGAATACATTTTTCTAATACTAGGTTTTTTTTTTGAAATAGCCAAATACTTTGTGTGAGCTACTGCGTGGATTTCTATACTCTCAACAAAGATAACGAAAATCTTTAATTTGGTGACGATTTCAGGAGGTTCTAATCTCTCCCCAGCAGCACAATCTGTTAGCGCGTTGTACTTATAGACAGTAACCAAACGCGTTACTGCAGAGATATGCAAAGGTTGTGAGTTCGAGCATCACCTGGGGAAGCGGTTTCCTTTTTTTAAATACATTTTTCTAACACTTGTTTTTTTCTAGAAATAGCGAAATACTTTTTGTGAGCTACTGCGTGGATTTCCATACTCTCAACAAAGAAAACGAAAATCTTAGTCTGAAGACGATTTGATGAATTTTCCAATTCCTCCCCAGTAGCACAATCGGTTTATAGCGAACGCGTTACTGCAGAGATATGCAAAGGTTGTGAGTTCGAGTCTCACCAGGGGGAAACGGTATCCTTTTGTGATATATTTTTTATAATAATTCTCTTTTTGGAAATATCCAAATGATCTTTGGAAGTTACTGAGTGGATTCCTACGCCCAACAAAGAAAAAGAAAACCTTAGTCTGGTGACGATTTCAGTAGGTTCTAAGCCTTCCCCAGTAGCACAATCGGTTAGCGCGTTGTACTTATAGACAGTAACCGAACGCGTTACTGCAGAGATATGCAAAGGTCGTGAGTTCGAGCCTCACCTGGGGAAACGGTAGCCCTTTTTTATACATTTTTCTAATACTTGTTTTTTTCTAGAAATAGCCAAATACTTTGTGTGAGCTGCTGCGTGGATTTCTATGCTCTCAACATAGAAAACAAATATCTTTAGTTTGGTGACGATTTCAGGAGGTTCTAATCACTCCCCAGTAGCACAATCGGTTAGCGCGTTGTACTTATAGACAGTAACCAAACGCGTTACTGCAGAGATATGCAAAGGTTGTGAGTTCAAACCTCACCTGGGGAAACGGTTTCCTTTTTGTAATTACATTTTTCTAATACTTGTTGTTTTCTAGAAATAGCGAAATACTTTTTGTGAGCTACTGCGTGGATTTCCATACTATCAACAAAGAAAACGAAAATCTTAGTCTGAAGACGATTTGATGAATTTTCCAATCCCTCCCCAGTAGCACAATCGGTTTATAGCGAACGCGTTACTGCAGAGATATGCAAAGGTTGTGAGTTCGAGTCTCACCAGGGGGAAACGGTATCCTTTTGTGATACATTTTTTATAATAATTCTCTTTTTGGAAATATCCAAATGATCTGTGGAAGTTACTGAGTGGATTCCTACTCCCAACAAAGAAAAAGAAAATCTTAGTCTGGTGACGATTTCAGTAGGTTCCAAGCCTTCCCCAGTAGCACAATCGGTTAGCGCGTTGTACTTATAGACAGTAACCGATCGCGTTACTGCAGATATACGCAAAGGTTGTGAGTTCGAGCCTCACCTGGGGAAACGGTAGCCCTTTTTTATACATGTTTCTAATACTTGTTTTTTTCTAGAAATAGCCAAATACTTTGTGTGAGCTACTGCGTGGATTTCTATACTCTCAACATAGAAAACGAATATCTTTAGTTTGGTGACGATTTCAGGAGTCTCTAATCCCTCCCCAGTAGCACAATCGGTTAGCGCGTTGTACTTATAGACAGTAACCAAACGCGTTACTGCAGAGATATGCAAAGGTTGTGAGTTCGAGCCTCACCTGGGGAAGCGGTTTCCTTTTTTTAAATACATTTTTCTAATACTTGTTTTTTTCTAGAAATAGCCAAATACTTTGTGTGAGCTACTGCGTGGATTTCTATACTATCAATAAAGAAAACGAATATCTTTAGTTTGGTGGCGATTTCAGGAGGTTCTAATCCCTCCCCAGTAGCACAATTGGTTAGCGCGTTGTGCTTATAAACATTTAACCAAACGCGTTACTGCAGAGATATGCAAAGGTTGTGAGTTCGAGCCTCACCTGGGGAAGTGGTTTCATTTTTAGAATACATTTTTCTAATACTAGGTTTTTTTTTTGAAATAGCCAAATACTTTGTGTGAGCTACTTCGTGGATTTCTATACTCTCAACAAAGATAACGAAAATCTTTTATTTGGTGACGATTTCAGGAGGTTCTAATCTCTCCCCAGCAGCACAATCGGTTACCGCGTTGTACTTATAGACAGTAACCAAACGCGTTACTGCAGAAATATGCAAAGGTTGTGAGTTCGAGCATCACCTGGGGAAGCGGTTTCCTTTTTTTAAATACATTTTTCTAACACTTGTTTTTTTCTAGAAATAGCGAAATACTTTTTGTGAGCTACTGCGTGGATTTCCATACTCTCAACAAAGAAAACGAAAATCTTAGTCTGAAGACGATTTGATGAATTTTCCAATTCCTCCCCAGTAGCACAATCGGTTTATAGCGAACGCGTTACTGCAGAGATATGCAAAGGTTGTGAGTTCGAGTCTCACCAGGGGGAAACGGTATCCTTTTGTGATATATTTTTTATAATAATTCTCTTTTTGGAAATATCCAAATGATCTTTGGAAGTTACTGAGTGGATTCCTACGCCCAACAAAGAAAAAGAAAACCTTAGTCTGGTGACGATTTCAGTAGGTTCTAAGCCTTCCCCAGTAGCACAATCGGTTAGCGCGTTGTACTTATAGACAGTAACCGAACGCGTTACTGCAGAGATATGCAAAGGTTGTGAGTTCAAACCTCACCTGGGGAAACGGTTTCCTTTTTTTAAATACATTTTTCTAATACTTGTTTTTTTCTAGAAATAGCGAAATACTTTTTGTGAGCTACTGCGTGGATTTCCATACTCTCAACAAAGAAAACGAAAATCTTAGTCTGAAGACGATTTGATGAATTTTCCAATCCCTCCCCAGTAGCACAATCTGTTTATAGCGAACGCGTTACTGCAGAGATATGCAAAGGTTGTGAGTTCGAGTCTCACCTGGGGGAAACGGTATCCTTTTGTGATACATTTTTTTATAATAATTCTCTTTTTGGAAATATCCAAATAATCTTTGGAAGTTACTGAGTGGATTCCTACGCCCAACAAAGAAAAAGAAGATCTTAGTTTGGTGACGATTTCAGTAGGTTCTAAGCCTTCCCCAGTAGCACGATCGGTTAGCGCGTTGTACTTATAGACAGTAACCAAAGGCGTTACTGTAGAGATATGCAAAGGTTGTGAGTTCGAGCCTCACCTGGGGAAACGGTAGCCCTTTTTTATACATTTTTCTAATACTTCCTTTTTTCTAGAAATAGCCAAATACTTTGTGTGAGCTACTGCCTGGATTTCTATACTCTCAACATAGAAAACGAATATGTTTAGTTTGGTGACGATTTCAGGAGGTTCTAATCCCTCCCCAGTAGCACACTCGGTTAGCGCGTTGTACTTATAGACAGTAACCAAACACGTTACTGCAGAGATATGCAAAGGTTGTGAGTTCGAGCCTCACCTGGGGAAGCGGTTTCCTTTTTTTAAATACATTTTTCTAATACTTGTTTTTTTCTAGAAATAGCCAAATACTTTGTGTGAGCTACTGCCTGGATTTCTATACTATCAATAAAGAAAACGAATATCTTTAGTTTGGTGGCGATTTCAGGAGGTTCTAATCCCTCCCCAGTAGCACAATTGGTTAGCGCGTTGTGCTTATAAACATTTAACCAAACGCGTTACTGCAGAGATATGCAAAGGTTGTGAGTTCGAGCCTCACCTGGGGAAGTGGGTTCATTTTTAGAATACATTTTTCTAATACTAGGTTTTTTTTTTGAAATAGCCAAATACATTGTGTGAGCTACTGCGTGGATTTCTATACTCTCAACAAAGATAACGAAAATCTTTAATTTGGTGACGATTTCAGGAGGTTCTAATCTCTCCCCAGCAGCACAATCGGTTAGCGCGTTGTACTTATAGACAGTAACCAAACGCGTTACTGCAGAAATATGCAAAGGTTGTGATTTCGAGCATCACCTGGGGAAGCGGTTTCCTTTTTTTAAATACATTTTTCTAACACTTGTTTTTTTCTAGAAATAGCGAAATACTTTTTGTGAGCTACTGCGTGGATTTCCATACTCTCAACAAAGAAAACGAAAATCTTAGTCTGAAGACGATTTGATGAATTTTCCAATTCCTCCCCAGTAGCACAATCGGTTTATTGCGAACGCGTTACTGCAGAGATATGCAAAGGTTGTGAGTTCGAGTCTCACCAGGGGGAAACGGTATCCTTTTGTGATATATTTTTTATAATAATTCTCTTTTTGGAAATATCCAAATGATCTTTGGAAGTTACTGAGTGGATTCCTACGCCCAACAAAGAAAAAGAAAACCTTAGTCTGGTGACGATTTCAGTAGGTTCTAAGCCTTCCCCAGTAGCACAATCGGTTAGTGCGTTGTACTTATAGACAGTAACCGAACGCGTTACTGCAGAGATATGCAAAGGTTGTGAGTTCAAACCTCACCTGGGGAAACGGTTTCCTTTTTTTAAATACATTTTTCTAATACTTGTTGTTTTCTAGAAATACCGAAATACTTTTTGTGAGCTACTGCGTGGATTTCCATACTATCAACAAAGAAAACGAAAATCTTAGTCTGAAGACGATTTGATGAATTTTCCAATCCCTCCCCAGTAGCACAATCGGTTTATAGCGAACGCGTTACTGCAGAGATATGCAAAGGTTGTGAGTTCGAGTCTCACCAGGGGGAAACGGTATCCTTTTGTGATACATTTTTTATAATAATTCTCTTTTTGGAAATATCCAAATGATCTGTGGAAGTTACTGAGTGGATTCCTACTCCCAACAAAGAAAAAGAAAATCTTAGTCTGGTGACGATTTCAGTAGGTTCCAAGCCTTCCCCAGTAGCACAATCGGTTAGCGCGTTGTACTTATAGACAGTAACCGAACGCGTTACTGCAGATATACGCAAAGGTTGTGAGTTCGAGCCTCACCTGGGGAAACGGTAGCCCTTTTTTATACATTTTTCTAATACTTGTTTTTTTCTAGAAATAGCCAAATACTTTGTGTGAGCTACTGTGTGGATTTCTATACTCCCAACATAGAAAACGAATATATTTAGTTTGGTGACGATTTCAGGAGTCTCTAATCCCTCCCCAGTAGCACAATCGGTTAGCGCGTTGTACTTATAGACAGTAACCAAACGCGTTACTGCAGAGATATGCAAAGGTTGTGAGTTCGAGCCTCACCTGGGGAAGCGGTTTCCTTTTTTTAAATACATTTTTCTAATACTTGTTTTTTTCTAGAAATAGCGAAATACTTTTTGTGAGCTACTGCGTGGATTTCCATACTCTCAACAAAGAAAACGAAAATCTTAGTCTGAAGACGATTTGATGAATTTTCCAATCCCTCCCCAGTAGCACAATCTGTTTATAGCGAACGCGTTACTGCAGAGATATGCAAAGGTTGTGAGTTCGAGTCTCACCTGGGGGAAACGGTATCCTTTTGTGATACATTTTTTTATAATAATTCTCTTTTTGGAAATATCCAAATAATCTTTGGAAGTTACTGAGTGGATTCCTACGCCCAACAAAGAAAAAGAAGATCTTAGTTTGGTGACGATTTCAGTAGGTTCTAAGCCTTCCCCAGTAGCACGATCGGTTAGCGCGTTGTACTTATAGACTAGTAACCAAAGGCGTTACTGTAGAGATATGCAAAGGTTGTGAGTTCGAGCCTCACCTGGGGAAACGGTAGCCCTTTTTTATACATTTTTCTAATACTTCCTTTTTTCTAGAAATAGCCAAATACTTTGTGTGAGCTACTGCCTGGATTTCTATACTCTCAACATAGAAAACGAATATCTTTAGTTTGGTGACGATTTCAGGAGGTTCTAATCCCTCCCCAGTAGCACAATCGGTTAGCGCGTTGTACTTATAGACAGTAACCAAACACGTTACTGCAGAGATATGCAAAGGTTGTGAGTTCGAACCTCACCTGGGGAAGCGGTTTCCTTTTTTTAAATACATTTTTCTAATACTTGTTTTTTTCTAGAAATAGCCAAATACTTTGTGTGAGCTACTGCGTGGATTTCTATACTATCAATAAAGAAAACGAATATCTTTAGTTTGGTGGCGATTTCAGGAGGTCCTAATCCCTCCCCAGTAGCACAATTGGTTAGCGCGTTGTGCTTATTAACAGTAACCAAACGCGTTACTGCAGAGATATGCAAAGGTTGTGAGTTCGAGCCTCACCTGGGGAAGTGGTTTCATTTTTAGAATACATTTTTCTAATACTAGGTTTTTTTTTTGAAATAGCCAAATACTTTGTGTGAGCTACTGCGTGGATTTCTATACTCTCAACAAAGATAACGAAAATCTTTAATTTGGTGACGATTTCAGGAGGTTCTAATCTCTCCCCAGCAGCACAATCGGTTAGCGCGTTGTACTTATAGACAGTAACCAAACGCGTTACTGCAGAGATATGCAAAGGTTGTGAGTTCGAGCCTCACCTGGGGAAGCGGTTTCCTTTTTTAAAATACATTTTTCTAATACTTGTTTTTTTCTAGAAATAGCGAAATACTTTTTGTGAGCTACTGTTTGGATTTCCATACTCTCAACAACAAAAACGAAAATCTTAGTCTGAAGACGATTTGATGAATTTTCCAATCCCTCCCCAGTAGCACAATCGGTTTATAGCGAACGCGTTACTGCAGAGATATGCAAAGGTTGTGAGTTCGAGTCTCACCAGGGGGAAACGGTATACTTTTGTGATACATTTTTTATAATAATTCTCTTTTTGGAAATATCCAAATGATCTGTGGAAGTTACTAAGTGGATTCATCCTACGCCCAACAAAGAAAAAGAAAATCTTAGTTTGGTGACGATTTCAGTAGGTTCTAAGCCTTCCCCAGTAGTACAATCGGTTAGCGCGTTGTACTTATAGACAGTAACTGAACGCGTTACTGCAGAGATATGCAAAGGTTGTGAGTTCGAGCCTCATCTGGGGAAACTGGAGCCTTTTTTATACATTTTTCTAATACTTGTTTTTTCTAGAAATAGCCAAATACTTTGTGTGAGCTACTGCGTGGATTTCTATACTCTCAACATAGAAAACAAATATCTTTAGTTTGGTGACGATTTCCGGAGGTTCTAATCCCTCCCCAGTAGCACAATCGGTTAGCGCGTTGTACTTATAGACAGTAACCAAACGCGTTACTGCAGAGATATGCAAAGGTTGTGAGTTCGAACCTCACCTGGGGAAGTGGTTTCCATTTTTAGAATACATTTTTCTAATACTAGGTTTTTTTTTGAAATAGCCAAATAGTTTGTGTGAGCTACTGCTTGGATTTCTATACTCTCAACAAAGATAACGAAAATCTTAGTCTGAAGACGATTTGATGAATTTTCCAATCCCTTCCCAGTAGGTCAATCGTTTTATAGCGAACGCGTTACTGCAGAGATATGCAAAGGTTGTGAGTTCGAGTCTCACCAGGGGGAAACGGTATACTTTTGTGATACATTTTTTATAATAATTCTCTTTTTGGAAATATCCAAATGATCTGTGGAAGTTACTAAGTGGATTCATCCTACGCCCAACAAAGAAAAAGAAAATCTTAGTTTAGTGACGATTTCCGGAAGTTTTAATCCCTCCCCAGTAGCACAATCGGTTAGCGCGTTGTAATTATAGACAGTAACCAAACGCGTTACTGCAGAGATATGCAAAGTTGTGAGTTCGAGCCTCACCTGGGAAGCGGTTTCCTATTTTAAAATACATTTTTCTAATACTTGTCGTTTTTAGAAATAGCCAAATACTTTGTGTGAGCTACTGCGTGGATTTCTATACCCTCAACAAAGAAAACGAAAATCTTAGTCTGAAGACGATTTGATGAATTTTCCAATCCCTCCCCAGTAGCACAATCTGTTTATAGCGAACGCGTTACTGCAGAGATATGCAAAGGTTGTGAGTTCGAGTCTCACCTGGGGGAAACGGTATCCTTTTGTGATACATTTTTTTATAATAATTCTCTTTTTGGAAATATCCAAATAATCTTTGGAAGTTACTGAGTGGATTCCTACGCCCAACAAAGAAAAAGAAGATCTTAGTTTGGTGACGATTTCAGTAGGTTCTAAGCCTTCCCCAGTAGCACAATCGGTTAGCGCGTTGTACTTATAGACAGTAACCGAACGCGTTACTGCAGAGATATGCAAAGGTTGTGAGTTCGAGCCTCACCTGGGGAAACGGTAGCCCTTTTTTATACATTTTTCCAATACTTGTTTTTTTCTAGAAATAGCCAAATACTTTGTGTGAGCTACTGCCTGGATTTCTATACTCTCAACATAGAAAACGAATATCTTTAGTTTGGTGACGATTTCAGGAGGTTCTAATCCCTCCCCAGTAGCACAATCGGTTAGCGCGTTGTACTTATAGACAGTAACCAAACGCGTTACTGCAGAGATATGCAAAGGTTGTGAGTTCGAGCTTCACCTGGGGAAGCGGTTTCCTTTTTTTAAATACATTTTTCTAATACTTGTTTTTTTCTAGAAATAGCCAAATACTTTGTGTGAGCTACTGCGTGGATTTCTATACTATCAATAAAGAAAACGAATATCTTTAGTTTGGTGGCGATTTCAGGAGGTTCTAATCCCTCCCCAGTAGCACAATTGGTTAGCGCGTTGTGCTTATAAACAGTAACCAAACGCGTTACTGCAGAGATATGCAAAGGTTGTGAGTTCGAGCCTCACCTGGGGAAACGGTAGCATTTTTCGAATAGTTACTAAGTGGATTCATCCTACGCCCAACAAAGAAAAAGAAAATCTTAGTTTGGTGACGATTTCAGTAGGTTCTAAGCCTTCCCCAGTAGCACAATCGGTTAGCGCGTTGTACTTATAGACAGTAACCAAACGCGTTACTGCAGAGATATGCAAAGGTTGTGAGTTCGAACCTCACCTGGGGAAGTGGTTTCCATTTTTAGAATACATTTTTCTAATACTAGGTTTTTTTTTGAAATAGCCAAATACTTTGTGTGAGCTACTGCTTGGATTTCTATACTCTCAACAAAGATAACGAAAATCTTAGTCTGAAGACGATTTGATGAATTTTCCAATCCCTTCCCAGTAGGTCAATCGGTTTATAGCGAACGCGTTACTGCAGAGATATGCAAAGGTTGTGAGTTCGAGTCTCACCATGGGGAAACGGTATACTTTTGTGATACATTTTTTATAATAATTCTCTTTTTGGAAATATCCAAATGATCTGTGGAAGTTACTAAGTGGATTCATCCTACGCCCAACAAAGAAAAAGAAAATCTTAGTTTAGTGACGATTTCCGGAAGTTTTAATCCCTCCCCAGTAGCACAATCGGTTAGCGCGTTGTAATTATAGACAGTAACCAAACGCGTTACTGCAGAAATATGCAAAGTTGTGAGTTCGAGCCTCACCTGGGGAAGCGGTTTCCTATTTTAAAATACATTTTTCTAATACTTGTCGTTTTTAGAAATAGCCAAATACTTTGTGTGAGCTACTGCGTGGATTTCTATACCCTCAACAAAGAAAACGAAAATCTTAGTCTGAAGACGATTTGATGAATTTTCCAATCCCTCCCCAGTAGCACAATCGGTTTATAGCGAACGTGAGTTCGAGTCTCACCAGGTGGAAACGGTATCCTTTTGTGATACATATTTTTATAATAATTCTTTTTTTGGAAATTTCCAAATGATCTGTGGAAGTTACTGAGTGGATTCCTACGCCCAACAAAGAAAAAGAAAATCTTAGTCTCGTGACGATTTCAGTAGGTTCTAAGCCGTCCCCAGTAGCACAATCGGTTAGCGCGTTGTACTTATAGACAGTAACCAAAGGCGTTACTGTAGAGATATGCAAAGGTTGTGAGTTCGAGCCTCACCTGGGGAAACGGTAGCCTTTTTTTATACATTTTTCTAATACTTCCTTTTTTTAGAAATAGCCAAATACTTTGTGTGAGCTACTTCGTAGATTTCTATACTCACAACAAAGAAAACGAATATCTTTAGTTTGGTGACGATTTCAGCAGGTTCTAATCCCTCCCCAGTAGCACAATCGGTTAGCACGTTGTACTTATAGACAGTAACCAAACGCGTTCCTGCAGAGATATGCAAAGGTTGTGAGTTCGAACCTCACCTGGGGAAGTGGTTTCCATTTTTAGAATACATTTTTCTAATACTAGGTATTTTTTTTGAAATAGCCAAATACTTTGTGTGAGCTACTTCGTGGATTTCTATACTCTCAACAAAGATAACGAAAATCTTAGTCTGAAGACGATTCGATGAATTTTCCAATCCCTCCCCAGTAGCACAATCGGTTTATAGCGAACGCGTTACTGCAGAGATATGGAAAGGTTGTGAGTTCGAGTCTCACCAGGTGGAAACGGTATCCTTTTGTGATACATTTTTTATAATAATAATTCTTTTTTTTGAAATATCCAAATGATCTGTGGAAGCTACTGCGTAGATTTCTATACTCTCAACATAGAAAACGAATATCTTTAGTTTGGTGGCGATTTCAGGAGGTTCTAATCCCTCCCCAGTAGCACAATTGGTTAGCGCGTTGTACGTATAAACAGTAACCAAACGCGTTACTGCAGAGATATGCAAAGGTTGTTTTTTCGAGCCTCACCTGGGGAAACGGTAGCATTTTTCTAATACTTCCTTTTTTTAGAAATAGCCAAATACTTTGTGTGAGCTACTTCGTAGATTTCTATACTCACAAGAAAGAAAACGAATATCTTTAGTTTCGTGACGATTTCAGCAGGTTCTAATCCTTCCCCAGTAGCACAATCGGTTTATAGCGAACGCGTTACTGCAGAGATATGCAAAGGTTGTGAGTTCGAGTCTCACCAGGGGGAAACGGTATACTTTTGTGATACATTTTTTATAATAATTCTCTTTTTGGAAATATCCAAATGATCTGTGGAAGTTACTAAGTGATTCATCCTACGCCCAACAAAGAAAAAGAAGATCTTAGTGTGGTGACGATTTCAGTAGATTCTAAGCCTTCCCCAGTAGCACAATCGGTTAGCGCGTTGTACTTATAGACAGTAACTGAACGCGTTACTGCAGAGATATGCAAAGGTTGTGAGTTCGAGCCTCACCTGGGGAAACTGGAGCCTTTTTTATACATTTTTCTAATACTTGTTTTTTCTAGAAATAGCCAAATACTTTGTGTGAGCTACTGCGTGGATTTCTATACTCTTAACATAGAAAACAAATATCTTTAGTTTGGTGACGATTTCCGGAGGTTCTAATCCCTCCCCAGTAGCACAATCGGTTAGCGCGTTGTACTTATAGACAGTAACCAAACGCGTTACTGCAGAGATATGCAAAGGTTGTGAGTTCGAACCTGACCTGGGGAAGCGGTTTCCATTTTTAGAATACATTTTTCTAATACTAGGTTTTTTTTTGAAATAGCAAAATACTTTGTGTGAGCTACTGCTTGGATTTCTATACTCTCAACAAAGATAACGAAAATCTTAGTCTGAAGACGATTTGATGAATTTTCCAATCCCTTCCCAGTAGCTCAATCGGTTTATAGCGAACGCGTTACTGCAGAGATATGCAAAGGTTGTGAGTTCGAGTCTCACCTGGGGGAAACGGTATACTTTTGTGATACATTTTTTATAATAATTCTCTTTTTGGAAATATCCAAATGATCTGTGGAAGTTACTAAGTGGATTCATCCTACGCCCAACAAAGAAAAAGAAAATCTTAGTTTGGTGACGATTTCAGTAGGTTCTAATCCTTCCCCAGTAGCACAATCGGTTAGCGCGTTGTACTTATAGACAGTAACTGAACGCGTTACTGCAGAGATATTATGCAAAGGTTGTGAGTTCGAGCCTCACCTGGGGAAACTGGAGCCTTTTTTATACATTTTTCTAATACTTGTTTTTTCTAGAAATAGCCAAATACTTTGTGTGAGCTACTGCGTGGATTTCTATACTCTCAACATAGAAAACAAGTATCTTTAGTTTGGTGACGATTTCCGGAGGTTCTAATCCCTCCCCAGTAGCACAATCGGTTAGCGCGTTGTACTTATAGACAGTAACCAAACGCGTTACTGCAGAAATATGTAAAGGTTGTGAGTTCGAACATCACCTGGGGAAGTGGTTTCCATTTTTAGAATACATTTTTCTAATACTAGGTCTTTTTTTGAAATAGCCAAATACTTTGTGTGAGCTACTGCGTGGATTTCTATACTCTCAACAAAGATAACGAAAATCTTCGTCTGAAGACGATTTGATGAATTTTCCAATCCCTTCCCAGTAGCTCAATCGGTTTATAGCGAACGCGTTACTGCAGAGATATGCAAAGGTTGTGAGTTCGAGTCTCACCAGGTGGAAACGGAACCCTTTTGTGATACATTTTTTATAATAATTCTTTGTTTGGAAATATCCAAATGATCTGTGGAAGTTACTTCGTGGATTCCTACGCCCAACAAAAAAAAAGAAGATCTTAGTTTGGTGACGATTTCAGTAGGTTCTAAGCCTTCCCCAGTAGCACAATCGGTTAGCGCGTTGTACTAATAGACAGTAACCGAACGCGTTACTGCAGAGATATGCAAAGGTAGTGAGTTCGAACCTCACCTGGGGAAACTGTAGCCTTTTTTATACATTTTTCTAATACTTGTTTTTTCTAGAATTAGCCAAATACTTTTTGTGAGCTACCGCTTGGATTTCCATACTCTCAACAAAGAAAACGAAAATCTTAGTCTGAAGACGATTTGATGAATTTTCCAATCCCTCCCCAGTAGCACAATCGGTTTATAGCGAACGCGTTACTGCAGAGATATGCAAAGGTTGTGAGTTCGAGTCTCACCAGGGGGAAACGGTATCATTTTGTGATACATTTTTTATAATAATTCTCTTTTTGGAAATATCCAAATAATCTGTGGAAGTTTCTGAGTGGATTCATCCTACGCCCAACAAAGAAAAAGAAAATCTTAGTTTGGTGACGATTTCAGTAGGTTCTAATCCTTCCCCAGTAGCACAATCGGTTAGCGCGTTGTACTTATAGACAGTAACCAAAGGCGTTACTGTAGAGATATGCAAAGGTTGTGAGTTCGAGCCTCACCTAGGGAAACTGTAGCCATTTTTCTAATACTTGTTTTTTCTAGAAATAGCCAAATACTTTGTGTGAGCTACGGCGTGGATTTCTATACTCTCAACAAAGAAAACGAATATCTTTAGTTTGGTGGCGATTTCAGGAGATTCTAATCCCTCCCCAGTAGCACAGTCGGTTAGCGCGTTGTACTTATAGATAGTAACCTAACCAAACGCGTTACTGCAGAGATATGCAAAGGTTGTGAGTTCGAGCCTCACCTGGGGAAACTGGAGACTTTTTTATACATTTTTCTAATACTTGTTTTTTCTAGAAATAGCCAAATACTTTGTGTGAGCTACTGCGTGGATTTCTATACTCTTAACATAGAAAACAAATATCTTTAGTTTGGTGACGATTTCCGGAGGTTCTAATCCCTCCCCAGTAGCACAATCGGTTAGCGCGTTGTACTTATAGACAGTAACCAAACGCGTTACTGCAGAGATATGCAAAGGTTGTGAGTTCGAACCTGACCTGGGGAAGTGGTTTCCATTTTTAGAATACATTTTTCTAATACTAGGTTTTTTTTTGAAATAGCCAAATACTTTGTGTGAGCTACTGCTTGGATTTCTATACTCTCAACAAAGATAACGAAAATCTTAGTCTGAAGACGATTTGATGAATTTTCCAATCCCTTCCCAGTAGCTCAATCGGTTTATAGCGAACGCGTTACTGCAGAGATATGCAAAGGTTGTGAGTTCGAGTCTCACCAGGGGGAAACGGTATACTTTTGTGATACATTTTTTATAATAATTCTCTTTTTGGAAATATCCAAATGATCTGTGGAAGTTACTAAGTGGATTCATCCTACGCCCAACAAAGAAAAAGAAAATCTTAGTTTGGTGACGATTTCAGTAGGTTCTAATCCTTCCCCAGTAGCACAATCGGTTAGCGCGTTGTACTTATAGACAGTAACTGAACGCGTTACTGCAGAGATATGCAAAGGTTGTGAGTTCGAGCCTCACCTGGGGAAACTGGAGCCTTTTTTATACATTTTTCTAATACTTGTTTTTTCTAGAAATAGCCAAATACTTTGTGTGAGCTACTGCGTGGATTTCTATACTCTCAACATAGAAAACAAATATCTTTAGTTTGGTGACGATTTCCGGAGGTTCTAATCCCTCCCCAGTAGCACAATCGGTTAGCGCGTTGTACTTATAGACAGTAACCAAACGCGTTACTGCAGAGATATGCAAAGGTTGTGAGTTCGAACCTCACCTGGGGAAACTGTAGCCTTTTTTATACATTTTTCTAATACTTGTTTTTTCTAGAAATAGCCAAATACTTTTTGTGAGCTACCGCTTGGATTTCCATACTCTCAACAAAGAAAACGAAAATCTTAGTCTGAAGACGATTTGATGAATTTTCCAATCCCTCCCCAGTAGCACAATCGGTTTATAGCGAACGCGTTACTGCAGAGATATGCAAAGGTTGTGAGTTCGAGTCTCACCAGGGGGAAACGGTATCATTTTGTGATACATTTTTTATAATAATTCTCTTTTTGGAAATATCCAAATAATCTGTGGAAGTTTCTGAGTGGATTCATCCTACTCCCAACAAAGAAAATCTTAGTTTGGTGACGATTTCAGTAGGTTCTAATCCTTCCCCAGTAGCACAGTCGGTTAGCGCGTTGTACTTATAGACAGTAACTGAACGCGTTACTGCAGAGATATGCAAAGGTTGTGAGTTCGAGCCTCACCTGGGGAAACTGGAGCCTTTTTTATACATTTTTCTAATACTTGTTTTTTCTAGAAATAGCCAAATACTTTGTGTGAGCTACTGCGTGGATTTCTATACTCTCAACATAGAAAACAAATATCTTTAGTTTGGTGACGATTTCCGGAGGTTCTAATCCCTCCCCAGTAGCACAATCGGTTAGCGCGTTGTACTTATAGACAGTAACCAAACGCGTTACTGCAGAGATATGCAAAGGTTGTGAGTTCGAACATCACCTGGGGAAGTGGTTTCCATTTTTAGAATACATTTTTCTAATACTAGGTCTTTTTTTGAAATAGCCAAATACTTTGTGTGAGCTACTGCGTGGATTTCTATACTCTCAACAAAGATAACGAAAATCTTAGTCTGAAGACATTTGATGAATTTTCCAATCCCTTCCCAGTAGCTCAATCGGTTTATAGCGAACGCGTTACTGCAGAGATATGCAAAGGTTGTGAGTTCGAGTCTCACCAGGTGGAAACGGAACCCTTTTGTGATACATTTTTTATAATAATTCTTTGTTTGGAAATATCCAAATGATCTGTGGAAGTTACTGCGTGGATTCCTACGCCCAACAAAAAAAAAGAAGATCTTAGTTTGGTTACGATTTCAGTAGGTTCTAAGACTTCCCCAGTAGCACAATCGGTTAGCGCGTTGTACTTATAGACAGTAACCGAACGCGTTACTGCAGAGATATGCAAAGGTTGTGAGTTCGAACCTCACCTGGGGAAACTGTAGCCTTTTTGATACATTTTTCTAATACTTGTTTTTTCTAGAAATAGCCAAATACTTTTTGTGAGCTACCGCTTGGATTTCCATACTCTCAACAAAGAAAACGAAAATCTTAGTCTGAAGACGATTTGATGAATTTTCCAATCCCTCCCCAGTAGCACAATCGGTTTATAGCGAACGCGTTTCTGCAGAGATATGCAAAGGTTGTGAGTTCGAGTCTCACCAGGGGGAAACGGTATCATTTTGTGATACATTTTTTATAATAATTCTCTTTTTGGAAATATCCAAATAATCTGTCGAAGTTTCTGAGTGGATTCATCCTACGCCCAACAAAGAAAAAGAAAATCTTAGTTTGGTGACGATTTCAGTAGGTTCTAAGCCTTCCCCAGTAGCACAATCGGTTAGCGCGTTGTGCTTATAGACAGTAACCAAAGGCGTTACTGTAGAGATATGCAAAGGTTGTGAGTTCGAGCCTCACCTGGGGAAACTGTAGCCATTTTTCAAATACTTGTTTTTTCTAGAAATAGCCAAATACTTTGTGTGAGCTACGGCGTGGATTTCTATACTCTCAACAAAGAAAACGAATATCTTTAGTTTGGTGGCGATTTCAGGAGATTCTAATCCCTCCCCAGTAGCACAATCGGTTAGCGCGTTGTACTTATAGATGGTAACCTAACCAAACGCGTTACTGCAGAGATATGCAAAGGTTGTGAGTTCGAGCCTCACCTGGGGAAACTGGAGCCTTTTTTAGACATTTTTCTAATACTTGTCGTTTTTAGAAATAGCCAAATACTTTGTGTGAGCTACTGCGTGGATTTCTATACCCTCAACAAAGAAAACGAAAATCTTAGTCTGAAGACGATTTGATGAATTTTCCAATCCCTCCCCAGTAGCACAATCGGTTTATAGCGAACGTGAGTTCGAGTCTCACCAGGTGGAAACGGTATCCTTTTGTGATACATATTTTTATAATAATTCTTTTTTTGGAAATTTCCAAATGATCTGTGGAAGTTACTGAGTGGATTCCTACGCCCAACAAAGAAAAAGAAAATCTTAGTCTCGTGACGATTTCAGTAGGTTCTAAGCCGTCCCCAGCAGCACAATCGGTTAGCGCGTTGTACTTATAGACAGTAACCAAACGCGTTACTGCAGAGATATGCAAAGGTTGTGAGTTCGAACATCACCTGGGGATGTGGTTTCCATTTTTAGAATACATTTTTCTAATACTAGGTCTTTTTTTGAAATAGCCAAATACTTTGTGTGAGCTACTGCGTGGATTTCTATACTCTCAACAAAGATAACGAAAATCTTAGTCTGAAGACGATTTGATGAATTTTCCAATACCTTCCCAGTAGCTCAATCGGTTTATAGCGAACGCGTTACTGCAGAGATATGCAAAGGTTGTGAGTTCGAGTCTCACCAGGTGGAAACGGAACCCTTTTGTGATACATTTTTTATAATAATTCTTTGTTTGGAAATATCCAAATGATCTGTGGAAGTTACTGCGTGGATTCCTACGCCCAACAAAAAAAAAAGAAGATCTTAGTTTGGTGACGATTTCAGTAGGTTCTAAGCCTTCCCCAGTAGCACAATCGGTTAGCGCGTTGTACTTATAGACAGTAACCGAACGCGTTACTGCAGAGATATGCAAAGGTTGTGAGTTCGAACCTCACCTGGGGAAACTGTAGCCTTTTTTATACATTTTTCTAATACTTGTTTTTTCTAGAAATAGCCAAATACTTTTTGTGAGCTACCGCTTGGATTTCTATACTCTCAACAAAGATAACGAAAATCTTAGTCTGAATACGAGTTGATGAATTTTCCAATCCCTCCCCAGTAGCACAATCAGTTTATAGCGAACGCGTTACTGCAGAGATATGCAAAGGTTGTGAGTTCGAGTCTCACCAGGTGGAAACGGTATCCTTTTGTGATACATTTTTAAGAATAGTTCTTCTTTTTGAAATATCCAAATTATCTGTGGAAGTTACTGAGTGGATTCCTACGCCCAACAAAGAAAAAGAGAATCTTAGTCTGGTGACGATTTCGGTAGGTTCTAAGCCTTCCCCAGTAGCACAATCGGTTAGCGCGTTGTATTTATAGACAATAACATAATGCGTTGCTGCCAAGGGCCGATCCAGAATACAATTTTTTTTGGGGGGGCCAACAATATTGTTTAACAATTTTTTTGGGAGGGGCCAAACAACATTTTGGCTGAGTTTTGTGGGTGGGTGTACGCAGTGGCTGCCTTTTTGCGACGTCAGGAAAAAAAATAGGCTTTTTTTTGGGGGGGGGGCATGGCCCCCCTTTGCCCCCCTCCCCCCCTGGATCCGCCCTTGGTTGCTGCAGAGATGTGCAAAGGTTGTGAGTTCGAGCCTCACCTGGGGAAACTGTAGCCTGTTTTTATACAATTTTTCTAATACTTTTTTTTTCTTTCTAGAAATAGCCAAATACTTTGTGTGAGCTACTGCGTGGATTTCTATACTATCAATAAAGAAAACGAATATCTTTAGTTTGGTGGCGATTTCAGGAGGTTCTAATCCCTCCCCAGTAGCACAATCGGTTAGCGCGTTGTACTTATAAACAGTAACCAAACGCGTTACTGCAGAGATATGCAAAGGTTGTGAGTTCGAGCCTCACCTGGGGAAACGGTAGCCTTTTTTTATACATTTTTCTAATACTTCCTTTTTTTAGAAATAGCCAAATACTTTGTGTGAGCTACTGCGTGGATTTCTATACTATCAATAAAGAAAACGAATATCTTTAGTTTGGTGGCGATTTCAGGAGGTTCTAATCCCTCCCCAGTAGCACAATCGGTTAGCGCGTTGTACTTATAGACAGTAACCAAACGCGTTACTGCAGAGATATGCAAAGGTTGTGAGTTCGAGCCTCACCTGGGGAAGTGGTTTCCATTTTTAGAATACATTTTTCTAATACTAGGTTTTTTTTTTAAATAGCCAAATACTTTGTGTGAGCTACTGCGTGGATTTCTATACTCTCAACAAAGATAACGAAAATCTTAGTCTGAATACGAGTTGATCTTCAATCCCTCCCCAGTAGCACAATCAGTTTATTGCGAACGCGTTACTGCAGAGATATGCAAAGGTTGTGAGTTCGAGTCTCACCAGGTGGAAACGGAATCCTTTTGTGATACATTTTTAAGAATAGTTCTTCTTTTCGAAATATCCAAATTATCTGTGGAAGTTACTGCGTGGATTACTACGCCCAACAAAGAAAAATAGAATCTTAGTCTGGTGACGATTTCGGTAGGTTCTAAGCCTTCCCCAGTAGCACAATCGGTTAGCGCGTTGTATTTATAGACAATAACATAATGCGTTGCTGCCAAGGGCCGATCCAAATGATCCAAATGATCTGTGGAAGTTACTGCGTGGATTCCTACGCCCAACAAAGAAAAGGAAGATCTTAGTTTGGTGACGATTTCAGTAGGTTCTAAGCCTTCCCCAGTAGCACAATCGGTTAGCGCGTTGTACTTATAGACAGTAACCAAACGCGTTGCTGCAGAGATATGCAAAGGTTGTGAGTTCGAGCCTCACCTGGGGAAGTGGTTTCCATTTTTAGAATACATTTTTCTAATACTATGTTTTTGTTGTTGAAATAGCCAAATACTTTGTGTGAGCTAATGCGTGGATTTCTATACTCTCAACAAAGATAACGAAAATCTTAGTCTGAATACGATTTGATGAATTTTCCAATCCCTCCCCAGTAGCACAATCGGTTTATAGCGAACGCGTTACTGCAGAGATATGCAAAGGTTGTGAGTTCGAGTCTCACCAGGTGGAAACGGTATCCTTTTGTGATACATTTTTAAGAATAGTTCTTCTTTTTAAAATATCCAAATTATCTGTGGAAGTTACTGCGTGGATTCCTACGCCCAACAAAGAAAAAGAGAATCTTAGTCTGGTGACGATTTCGGTAGGTTCTAAGCCTTCCCCAGTAGCACAATCGGTTAGCGCGTTGTATTTATAGACAATAACATAATGCGTTGCTGCCAAGGGCCGATCCAGAATACAATTTTTTTAGGGGGGGCCAACAATATTGTTTAACAATTTTTTTGGGAGGGGCCAAACAACATTTTGGCTGAGTTTTGTGGGTGGGTGTACGCAGTGGCTGCCTTTTTGCGACGTCAGGAAAAAAAATAGGCTTTCTTTTTGGCGGGGGGGCATGGCCCCCCTTTGCCGCCCCCCCCTGGATCCGCCCTTGGTTGCTGCACAGATGTGCAAAGGTTGTGAGTTCGAGCCTCACCTGGGGAAACGGTAGCCTGTTTTTATACATTTTTCTAATACTTGTTTTTTTCTAGAAATAGCCAAATACTTTGTGTGAGCTACTGCGTGGATTTCTATACTATCAATAAAGAAAACGAATATCTTTAGTTTGGTGGCGATTTCAGGAGGTTCTAATCCCTCCCCAGTAGCACAATCGGTTAGCGCGTTGTACTTATAAACAGTGACCAAACGCGTTACTGCAGAGATATGCAAAGGTTGTGAGTTCGAGCCTCACCTGGGGAAACGGTAGCCTTTTTTTATACATTTTTCTAATACTTCCTTTTTTTAGAAATAGCCAAATACTTTGTGTGACCTACTGCGTGGATTTCTATACTCTCAACAAAGAAAACGAATATCTTTAGTTTGGTGACGATTTCAGGAGGTTCTAATCCCTCCCCAGTAGCACAATCGGTTTATAGCGAACGCGTTACTGCAGAGATATGCAAAGGTTGTGAGTTCGAGTCTCACCAGGTGGAAACGGTATCCTTTTGTGATACATTTTTAAGAATAGTTCTTCTTTTTAAAATATCCAAATTATCTGTGGAAGTTACTGCGTGGATTCCTACGCCCAACAAAGAAAAAGAGAATCTTAGTCTGGTGACGATTTCGGTAGGTTCTAAGCCTTCCCCAGTAGCACAATCGGTTAGCGCGTTGTATTTATAGACAATAACATAATGCGTTGCTGCCAAGGGCCGATCCAGAATACAATTTTTTTGGGGGGGGCCAACAATATTGTTTAACAATTTTTTTGGGAGGGGCCAAACAACATTTTGGCTGAGTTTTGTGGGTGGGTGTACGCAGTGGCTGCCTTTTTGCGACGTCAGGAAAAAAAATAGGCTTTCTTTTTGGCGGGGGGGGCATGGCCCCCCTTTGCCGCCCCCCCTGGATCCGCCCTTGGTTGCTGCACAGATGTGCAAAGGTTGTGAGTTCGAGCCTCACCTGGGGAAACGGTAGCCTGTTTTTATACAATTTTTCTAATACTTGTTTTTTTCTAGAAATAGCCAAATACTTTGTGTGAGCTACTGCGTGGATTTCTATACTATCAATAAAGAAAACGAATATCTTTAGTTTGGTGGCGATTTCAGGAGGTTCTAATCCCTCCCCAGTGGCACAATCGGTTAGCGCGTTGTACTTATAAACAGTGACCAAACGCGTTACTGCAGAGATATGCAAAGGTTGTGAGTTCGAGCCTCACCTGGGGAAACGGTTTCCATTTTTAGAATACATTTTTCTAATACTAGGTTGTTTTTTTAAATAGCCAAATACTTTGTGTGAGCTACTGCGTGGATTTCTATACTCTCAACAAAGATAACGAAAATCTTAGTCTGAATACGAGTTGATGAATTTTCCAATCCCTCCCCAGTAGCACAATCAGTTTATAGCGAACGCGTTACTGCAGAGATATGCAAAGGTTGTGAGTTCGAGTCTCACCAGGTGGAAACGGTATCCTTTTGTGATACATTTTTAAGAATAGTTCTTCTTTTTGAAATATCCAAATTATCTGTGGAAGTTACTGAGTGGATTCCTACGCCCAACAAAGAAAAATAGAATCTTAGTCTGGTGACGATTTCGGTAGGTTCTAAGCCTTTCCCAGTAGCACAATCGGTTAGCGCGTTGTATTTATAGACAATAACATAATGCGTTGCTGCCAAGGGCCGATCCAAATGATCCAAATGATCTGTGGAAGTTACTGCGTGGATTCCTACGCCCAACAAAGAAAAGGAAGATCTTAGTTTGGTGACGATTTCAGTAGGTTCTAAGCCTTCCCCAGTAGCACAATCGGTTAGCGCGTTGTACTTATAGACAGTAACCAAACGCGTTACTGCAGAGATATGCAAAGGTTGTGAGTTCGAGCCTCACCTGGGGAAGTGGTTTCCATTTTTAGAATACATTTTTCTAATACTAGGTTTTTTTTTTGAAATAGCCAAATACTTTGTGTGAACTACTGCGTGGATTTCTATTCTCTCAACAAAGATAACGAAAATCTTAGTCTGAATACGATTTGATGAATTTTCCAATCCCTCCCCAGTAGCACAATCGGTTTATAGCGAACGCGTTACTGCAGAGATATGCAAAGGTTGTGAGTTCGAGTCTCACCAGGTGGAAACGGTATCCTTTTGTGATACATTTTTAAGAATAGTTCTTCTTTTTAAAATATCCAAATTATCTGTGGAAGTTACTGCGTGGATTCCTACGCCCAACAAAGAAAAAGAGAATCTTAGTCTGGTGACGATTTCGGTAGGTCCTAAGCCTTCCCCAGTAGCACAATCGGTTAGCGCGTTGTACTTATAGACAGTAACCAAACGCGTTACTGCAGAGATATGCAAAGGTTGTGAGTTCGAACCTCACCTGGGGAAGTGGTTTCCATTTTTAGAATACATTTTTCTAATACTATGTTTTTTTTTTGAAATAGCCAAATACTTTGTGTGAACTACTGCGTGGATTTCTATTCTCTCAACAAAGATAACGAAAATCTTAGTCTGAATACGATTTGATGAATTTTCCAATCCCTCCCCAGTAGCACAATCGGTTTATAGCGAACGCGTTACTGCAGAGATATGCAAAGGTTGTGAGTTCGAGTCTCACCAGGTGGAAACGGTATCCTTTTGTGATACATTTTTAAGAATAGTTCTTCTTTTTAAAATATCCAAATTATCTGTGGAAGTTACTGCGTGGATTCCTACGCCCAACAAAGAAAAAGAGAATCTTAGTCTGGTGACGATTTCGGTAGGTTCTAAGCCTTCCCCAGTAGCACAATCGGTTAGCGCGTTGTATTTATAGACAATAACATAATGCGTTGCTGCCAAGGGCCGATCCAGAATACAATTTTTTTGGGGGGGGCCAACAATATTGTTTAACAATTTTTTTGGGAGGGGCCAAACAACATTTTGGCTGAGTTTTGTGGGTGGGTGTACGCAGTGGCTGCCTTTTTGCGACGTCAGGAAAAAAAATAGGCTTTCTTTTTGGCGGGGGGGCATGGCCCCCCTTTGCCGCTCCCCCTGGATCCGCCCTTGGTTGCTGCACAGATGTGCAAAGGTTGTGAGTTCGAGCCTCACCTGGGGAAACGGTAGCCTGTTTTTATACAATTTTTCTAATACTTGTTTTTTTCTAGAAATAGCCAAATACTTTGTGTGAGCTACTGCGTGGATTTCTATACTATCAATAAAGAAAACGAATATCTTTAGTTTGGTGGCGATTTCAGGAGGTTCTAATCCCTCCCCAGTAGCACAATCGGTTAGCGCGTTGTACTTATAAACAGTGACCAAACGCGTTACTGCAGAGATATGCAAAGGTTGTGAGTTCGAGCCTCACCTGGGGAAACGGTAGCCTTTTTTTATACATTTTTCTAATACTAGGTTGTTTTTTTAAATAGCCAAATACTTTGTGTGAGCTACTGCGTGGATTTCTATACTCTCAACAAAGATAACGAAAATCTTAGTCTGAATACGAGTTGATGAATTTTCCAATCCCTCCCCAGTAGCACAATCAGTTTATAGCGAACGCGTTACTGCAGAGATATGCAAAGGTTGTGAGTTCGAGTCTCACCAGGTGGAAACGGTATCCTTTTGTGATACATTTTTAAGAATAGTTCTTCTTTTTGAAATATCCAAATTATCTGTGGAAGTTACTGAGTGGATTCCTACGCCCAACAAAGAAAAATAGAATCTTAGTCTGGTGACGATTTCGGTAGGTTCTAAGCCTTTCCCAGTAGCACAATCGGTTAGCGCGTTGTATTTATAGACAATAACATAATGCGTTGCTGCCAAGGGCCGATCCAAATGATCCAAATGATCTGTGGAAGTTACTGCGTGGATTCCTACGCCCAACAAAGAAAAGGAAGATCTTAGTTTGGTGACGATTTCAGTAGGTTCTAAGCCTTCCCCAGTAGCACAATCGGTTAGCGCGTTGTACTTATAGACAGTAACCAAACGCGTTACTGCAGAGATATGCAAAGGTTGTGAGTTCGAGCCTCACCTGGGGAAGTGGTTTCCATTTTTAGAATACATTTTTCTAATACTAGGTTTTTTTTTTGAAATAGCCAAATACTTTGTGTGAACTACTGCGTGGATTTCTATTCTCTCAACAAAGATAACGAAAATCTTAGTCTGAATACGATTTGATGAATTTTCCAATCCCTCCACAGTAGCACAATCGGTTTATAGCGAACGCGTTACTGCAGAGATATGCAAAGGTTGTGAGTTCGAGTCTCACCAGGTGGAAACGGTATCCTTTTGTGATACATTTTTAAGAATAGTTCTTCTTTTTAAAATATCCAAATTATCTGTGGAAGTTACTGCGTGGATTCCTACGCCCAACAAAGAAAAAGAGAATCTTAGTCTGGTGACGATTTCGGTAGGTTCTAATCCTTCCCCAGTAGCACAATCGGTTAGCGCGTTGTATTTATAGACAATAACATAATGCGTTGCTGCCAAGGGCCGATCCAGAATACAATTTTTTTGGGGGGGGCCAACAATATTGTTTAACAATTTGTTTGGGAGGGGCCAAACAACATTTTGGCTGAGTTTTGTGGGTGGGTGTACGCAGTGGCTGCCTTTTTGCGACGTCAGGAAAAAAAATAGGCTTTCTTTTTGGCGGGGGGGCATGGCCCCCCTTTGCCGCTCCCCCTGGATCCGCCCTTGGTTGCTGCACAGATGTGCAAAGGTTGTGAGTTCGAGCCTCACCTGGGGAAACGGTAGCCTGTTTTTATACAATTTTTCTAATACTTGTTTTTTTCTAGAAATAGCCAAATACTTTGTGTGAGCTACTGCGTGGATTTCTATACTATCAATAAAGAAAACGAATATCTTTAGTTTGGTGGCGATTTCAGGAGGTTCTAATCCCTCCCCAGTAGCACAATCGGTTAGCGCGTTGTACTTATAAACAGTGACCAAACGCGTTACTGCAGAGATATGCAAAGGTTGTGAGTTCGAGCCTCACCTGGGGAAACGGTAGCCTTTTTTTATACATTTTTCTAATACTTCCTTTTTTTAGAAATAGCCAAATACTTTGTGTGAGCTACTGCGTGGATTTCTACACTCTCAACAAAGAAAACGAATATCTTTAGTTTGGTGACGATTTCAGGAGGTTCTAATCCCTCCCCAGTAGCACAATCGGTTAGCGCGTTGTACTTATAGACAGTAACCAAACGCGTTACTGCAGAGTTATGCAAAGGTTG
The DNA here is from genome assembly GCA_037893225.1 of Hippasteria phrygiana. Classification (NCBI taxonomy): domain Eukaryota; kingdom Metazoa; phylum Echinodermata; class Asteroidea; order Valvatida; family Goniasteridae; genus Hippasteria; species Hippasteria phrygiana. Next base: position 78,242 of record JAZGUH010001137.1, on the reverse strand, counting down.
TGAGTTCGAGCCTCACCTGGGGAAGTGGTTTCCATTTTTAGAATACATTTTTCTAATACTAGGTTGTTTTTTTAAATAGCCAAATACTTTGTGTGAGCTACTGCGTGGATTTCTATACTCTCAACAAAGATAACGAAAATCTTAGTCTGAATACGAGCTGATGAATTTTCCAATCCCTCCCCAGTAGCACAATCAGTTTATAGCGAACGCGTTACTGCAGAGATATGCAAAGGTTGTGAGTTCGAGTCTCACCAGGTGGAAACGGTATCCTTTTGTGATACATTTTTAAGAATAGTTCTTCTTTTTGAAATATCCAAATTATCTGTGGAAGTTACTGAGTGGATTCCTACGCCCAACAAAGAAAAATAGAATCTTAGTCTGGTGACGATTTCGGTAGGTTCTAAGCCTTTCCCAGTAGCACAATCGGTTAGCGCGTTGTATTTATAGACAATAACATAATGCGTTGCTGCCAAGGGCCGATCCAAATGATCCAAATGATCTGTGGAAGTTACTGCGTGGATTCCTACGCCCAACAAAGAAAAGGAAGATCTTAGTTTGGTGACGATTTCAGTAGGTTCTAAGCCTTCCCCAGTAGCACAATCGGTTAGCGCGTTGTACTTATAGACAGTAACCAAACGCGTTACTGCAGAGATATGCAAAGGTTGTGAGTTCGAGCCTCACCTGGGGAAGTGGTTTCCATTTTTAGAATACATTTTTCTAATACTAGGTTTTTTTTTTGAAATAGCCAAATACTTTGTGTGAACTACTGCGTGGATTTCTATTCTCTCAACAAAGATAACGAAAATCTTAGTCTGAATACGATTTGATGAATTTTCCAATCCCTCCACAGTAGCACAATCGGTTTATAGCGAACGCGTTACTGCAGAGATATGCAAAGGTTGTGAGTTCGAGTCTCACCAGGTGGAAACGGTATCCTTTTGTGATACATTTTTAAGAATAGTTCTTCTTTTTAAAATATCCAAATTATCTGTGGAAGTTACTGCGTGGATTCCTACGCCCAACAAAGAAAAAGAGAATCTTAGTCTGGTGACGATTTCGGTAGGTTCTAATCCTTCCCCAGTAGCACAATCGGTTAGCGCGTTGTATTTATAGACAATAACATAATGCGTTGCTGCCAAGGGCCGATCCAGAATACAATTTTTTTTGGGGGGGCCAACAATATTGTTTAACAATTTTTTTGGGAGGGGCCAAACAACATTTTGGCTGAGTTTTGTGGGTGGGTGTACGCAGTGGCTGCCTTTTTGCGACGTCAGGAAAAAAAATAGGCTTTCTTTTTGGCGGGGGGGCATGGCCCCCCTTTGCCCCCCCCCCCCCTGGATCCGCCCTTGGTTGCTGCAGAGATGTGCAAAGGTTGTGAGTTCGAGCCTCACCTGGGGAAACGGTAGCCTGTTTTTATACAATTTTTCTAATACTTGTTTTTTTCTAGAAATAGCCAAATACTTTGTGTGAGCTACTGCGTGGATTTCTATACTATCAATAAAGAAAACGAATATCTTTAGTTTGGTGGCGATTTCAGGAGGTTCTAATCCCTCCCCAGTAGCACAATCGGTTAGCGCGTTGTACTTATAAACAGTAACCAAACGCGTTACTGCAGAGATATGCAAAGGTTGTGAGTTCGAGCCTCACCTGGGGAAACGGTAGCCTTTTTTAATACATTTTTCTGATACTTCCTTTTTTTAGAAATAGCCAAATACTTTGTGTGAGCTACTGCGTAGATTTCTATACTCTCAACAAAGAAAACGAATATCTTTAGTTTGGTGACGATTTCAGGAGGTTCTAATCCCTCCCCAGTAGCACAATCGGTTAGCGCGTTGTACTTATAGACAGTAACCAAACGCGTTACTGCAGAGATATGCAAAGGTTGTGAGTTCGAGCCTCACCTGGGGAAGTGGTTTCCATTTTTAGAATACATTTTTCTAATACTAGGTTTTTTTTTTAAATAGCCAAATACTTTGTGTGAGCTACTGCGTGGATTTCTATACTCTCAACAAAGATAACGAAAATCTTAGTCTGAATACGAGTTGATGAATTTTCCAATCCCTCCCCAGTAGCACAATCAGTTTATAGCGAACGCGTTACTGCAGAGATATGCAAAGGTTGTGAGTTCGAGTCTCACCAGGTGGAAACGGTATCCTTTTGTGATACATTTTTAAGAATAGTTCTTCTTTTTGAAATATCCAAATTATCTGTGGAAGTTACTGAGTGGATTCCTACGCCCAACAAAGAAAAATAGAATCTTAGTCTGGTGACGATTTCGGTATGTTCTAAGCCTTTCCCAGTAGCACAATCGGTTAGCGCGTTGTATTTATAGACAATAACATAATGCGTTGCTGCCAAGGGCCGATCCAGAATACAATTTTTTTGGGGGGGGCCAACAATATTGTTTAACAATTTTTTTGGGAGGGGCCAAACAACATTTTGGCTGAGTTTTGTGGGTGGGTGTACGCAGTGGCTGCCTTTTTGCGACGTCAGGAAAAAAAACAGGCTTTCTTTTTGGCGGGGGGGCATGGCCCCCCTTTGCCCCCCCCCCCCTGGATCCGCCCTTGGTTGCTGCAGAGATGTGCAAAGGTTGTGAGTTCGAGCCTCACCTGGGGAAACGGTAGCCTGTTTTTATACAATTTTTCTAATACTTGTTTTTTTCTAGAAATAGCCAAATACTTTGTGTGAGCTACTGCGTGGATTTCTATACTATCAATAAAGAAAACGAATATCTTTAGTTTGGTGGCGATTTCAGGAGGTTCTAATCCCTCCCCAGTAGCACAATGGGTTAGCGCGTTGTACTTATAAACAGTAACAAAACGCGTTACTGCAGAGATATGCAAAGGTTGTGAGTTCGAGCCTCACCTGGGGAAACGGTAGCCTTTTTTTATACATTTTTCTAATACTTCCTTTTTTTAGAAATAGCCAAATACTTTGTGTGAGCTACTGCGTGGATTTCTATACTCTCAACAAAGAAAACGAATATCTTTAGTTTGGTGACGATTTCAGGAGGTTCTAATCCCTCCCCAGTAGCACAATCGGTTAGCGCGTTGTACTTATAGACAGTAACCAAACGCGTTACTGCAGAGATATGCAAAGGTTGTGAGTTCGAGCCTCACCTGGGGAAGTGGTTTCCATTTTTAGAATACATTTTTCTAATACTAGGTTGTTTTTTTAAATAGCCAAATACTTTGTGTGAGCTACTGCGTGGATTTCTATACTCTCAACAAAGATAACGAAAATCTTAGTCTGAATACGAGTTGATGAATTTTCCAATCCCTCCCCAGTAGCACAATCAGTTTATAGCGAACGCGTTACTGCAGAGATATGCAAAGGTTGTGAGTTCGAGTCTCACCAGGTGGAAACGGTATCCTTTTGTGATACATTTTTAAGAATAGTTCTTCTTTTTGAAATATCAAATTATCTGTGGAAGTTACTGAGTGGATTCCTACGCCCAACAAAGAAAAATAGAATCTTAGTCTGGTGACGATTTCGGTTGGTTCTAAGCCTTTCCCAGTAGCACAATCGGTTAGCGCGTTGTATTTATAGACAATAACATAATGCGTTGCTGCCAAGGGCCGATCCAAATGATCCAAATGATCTGTGGAAGTTACTGCGTGGATTCCTACGCCCAACAAAGAAAAGGAAGATCTTAGTTTGGTGACGATTTCAGTAGGTTCTAAGCCTTCCCCAGTAGCACAATCGGTTAGCGCGTTGTACTTATAGACAGTAACCAAACGCGTTACTGCAGAGATATGCAAAGTTGTGAGTTCGAGCCTCACCTGGGGAAGTGGTTTCCATTTTTAGAATACATTTTTCTAATACTAGGTTTTTTTTTTGAAATAGCCAAATACTTTGTGTGAGCTACTGCGTGGATTTCTATTCTCTCAACAAAGATAACGAAAATCTTAGTCTGAATACGATTTGAGGAATTTTCCAATCCCTCCCCAGTAGCACAATCGGTTTATAGCGAACGCGTTACTGCAGAGATATGCAAAGGTTGTGAGTTCGAGTCTCACCAGGTGGAAACGGTATCCTTTTGTGATACATTTTTAAGAATAGTTCTTCTTTTTAAAATATCCAAATTATCTGTGGAAGTTACTGCGTGGATTCCTACGCCCAACAAAGAAAAAGAGAATCTTAGTCTGGTGACGATTTCGGTAGGTTCTAAGCCTTCCCCAGTAGCACAATCGGTTAGCGCGTTGTATTTATAGACAATAACATAGTGCGTTGCTGCCAAGGGCCGATCCAGAATACAATTGTTTTTTGGGGGGCCAACAATATTGTTTAACAATTTTTTTGGGAGGGGCCAAACAACATTTTGGCTGAGTTTTGTGGGTGGGTGTACGCAGTGGCTGCCTTTTTGCGACGTCAGGAAAAAAAATAGGCTTTTTTGGGGGGGGGGGATGGCCCCCCTTCCCCCCCCCCCCCCCCTGGATCCGCCCTTGGTTGCTGCAGAGATGTGCAAAGGTTGTGAGTTCGAGCCTCACCTGGGGAAACGGTAGCCTGTTTTTATACAATTTTTCTAATACTTGTTTTTCTTCTAGAAATAGCCAAATACTTTGTGTGAGCTACTGCGTGGATTTCTATACTATCAATAAAGAAAACGAATATCTTTAGTTTGGTGGCGATTTCAGGAGGTTCTAATCCCTCCCCAGTAGCACAATCGGTTAGCGCGTTGTGCTTATAAACAGTAACCAAACGCGTTACTGCAGAGATATGCAAAGGTTGTGAGTTCGAGCCTCACCTGGGGAAACGGTAGCCTTTTTTTATACATTTTTCTAATACTTCCTTTTTTTAGAAATAGCCAAATACTTTGTGTGAGCTACTGCGTGGATTTCTATACTATCAATAAAGAAAACTAATATCTTTAGTTTGGTGGCGATTTCAGGAGGTTCTAATCCCTCCCCAGTAGCACAATCGGTTAGCGCGTTGTACTTATAGACAGTAACCAAACGCGTTACTGCAGAGATATGCAAAGATTGTGAGTTCGAGCCTCACCTGGGGAAGTGGTTTCCATCTTTAGAATACATTTTTCTAATACTAGGTTTTCTTTTTGAAATAGCCAAATACTTTGTGTGAGCTACTGCGTGGATTTCTATACTCTCAACAAAGATAACGAAAATCTTAGTCTGAATACGATTTGATGAATTTTCCAATCCCTCCCCAGTAGCACAATCAGTTTATAGCGAACGCGTTACTGCAGAGATATGCAAAGGTTGTGAGTTCGAGTCTCACCAGGTGGAAACGGTATCCTTTTGTGATACATTTTTAAGAATAGTTCTTCTTTTCGAAATATCCAAATTATCTGTGGAAGTTACTGCGTGGATTACTACGCCCAACAAAGAAAAATAGAATCTTAGTCTGGTGACGATTTCGGTAGGTTCTAAGCCTTCCCCAGTAGCACAATCGGTTAGCGCGTTGTATTTATAGACAATAACATAATGCGTTGCTGCCAAGGGCCGATCCAAATGATCCAAATGATCTGTGGAAGTTACTGCGTGGATTCCTACGCCCAACAAAGAAAAGGAAGATCTTAGTTTGGTGACGATTTCAGTAGGTGTTAAGCCTTCCCCAGTAGCACAATCGGTTAGCGCGTTGTACTTATAGACAGTAACCAAACGCGTTACTGCAGAAATATGCAAAGGTTGTGAGATCGAGCCTCACCTGGGGAAGTGGTTTCCATTTTTCTAATACTAGGTGTTTTTTTTGAAATAGCCAAATACTTTGTGTGAGCTAATGCGTGGATTTCTATACTCTCAACAAAGATAACGAAAATCTTAGTCTGAATACGATTTGATGAATTTTCCAATCCGTCCCCAGTAGCACAATCGGTTTATAGCGAACGCGTTACTGCAGAGATATGCAAAGGTTGTGAGTTCGAGTCTCACCAGGTGGAAACGGTATCCTTTTGTGATACATTTTTAAGAATAGTTCTTCTTTTTAAAATATCCAAATTATCTGTGGAAGTTACTGCGTGGATTCCTACGCCCAACAAAGAAAAAGAGAATCTTAGTCTGGTGACGATTTCGGTAGGTTCTAAGCCTTCCCCAGTAGCACAATCGGTTAGCGCGTTGTATTTATAGACAATAACATAGTGCGTTGCTGCCAAGGGCCGATCCAGAATACAATTTTTTTTGGGGGGGCCAACAATATTTTTTAACAATTTTTTTGGGAGGGGCCAAACAACATTTTGGCTGAGTTTTGTGGGTGGGTGTACGCAGTGGCTGCCTTTTTGCGACGTCAGGAAAAAAATAGGCTGTTTTTTTTTTTGGGGGGGCATGGCCGCCCTTTGCCCCCCCCCCCCCTGGATCCGCCCTTGGTTGCTGCAGAGATGTGCAAAGGTTGTGAGTTCGAGCCTCACCTGGGGAAACGGTAGCCTGTTTTTATTCAATTTTTCTAATACTTGTTTTTTTCTAGAAATAGCCAAATACTTTGTGTGAGCTACTGCGTGGATTTCTATACTATCAATAAAGAAAACGAATATCTTTAGTTTGTTGGCGATTTCAGGAGGTTCTAATCCCTCCCCAGTAGCACAATCGGTTAGCGCGTTGTACTTACAAACAGTAGCCAAACGCGTTACTGCAGAAATATGCAAAGGTTTTGAGTCGAGCCTCACCTGGGGAAACGGTAGCCTTTTTTTATACAATTTTCTAATACTTCCTTTTTTTAGAAATAGCCAAATACTTTGTGTGAGCTACTGCGTGGATTTCTATACTATCAATAAAGAAAACTAATATCTTTAGTTTGGTGGCGATTTCAGGAGGTTCTAATCCCTCCCCAGTAGCACAATCGGTTAGCGCGTTGTACTTATAGACAGTAACCAAACGCGTTACTGCAGAGATATGCAAAGGTTGTGAGTTCGAGCCTCACCTGGGGAAGTGGTTTCCATCTTTAGAATACATTTTTCTAATACTAGGTTTTCTTTTTGAAATAGCCAAATACTTTGTGTGAGCTACTGCGTGGATTTCTATACTCTCAACAAAGATAACGAAAATCTTAGTCTGAATACGATTTGATGAATTTTCCAATCCCTCCCCAGTAGCACAATCGGTTTATAGCGAACGCGTTACTGCAGAGATATGCAAAGGTTGTGAGTTCGAGTCTCACCAGGTGGAAACGGTATCCTTTTGTGATACATTTTTAAGAATAGTTCTTCTTTTTAAAATATCCAAATTATCTGTGGAAGTTACTGCGTGGATTCCTACGCCCAACAAAGAAAAAGAGAATCTTAGTCTGGTGACGATTTCGGTAGGTTCTAAGCCTTCCCCAGTAGCACAATCGGTTAGCGCGTTGTATTTATAGACAATAACATAGTGCGTTGCTGCCAAGGGCCGATCCAGAATACAATTTTTTTTGGGGGGGCCAACAATATTTTTTAACAATTTTTTTGGGAGGGGCCAAACAACATTTTGGCTGAGTTTTGTGGGTGGGTGTACGCAGTGGCTGCCTTTTTGCGACGTCAGGAAAAAAATAGGCTGTTTTTTTTTTGGGGGGGGCATGGCCGCCCTTTGCCCCCCCCCCCCCCCTGGATCCGCCCTTGGTTGCTGCAGAGATGTGCAAAGGTTGTGAGTTCGAGCCTCACCTGGGGAAACGGTAGCCTGTTTTTATTCAATTTTTCTAATACTTGTTTTTTTTCTAGAAATAGCCAAATACTTTGTGTGAGCTACTGCGTGGATTTCTATACTATCAATAAAGAAAACGAATATCTTTAGTTTGTTGGCGATTTCAGGAGGTTCTAATCCCTCCCCAGTAGCACAATCGGTTAGCGCGTTGTACTTACAAACAGTAGCCAAACGCGTTACTGCAGAAATATGCAAAGGTTTTGAGTCGAGCCTCACCTGGGGAAACGGTAGCCTTTTTTTATACAATTTTCTAATACTTCCTTTTTTTAGAAATAGCCAAATACTTTGTGTGAGCTACTGCGTGGATTTCTATACTATCAATAAAGAAAACTAATATCTTTAGTTTGGTGGCGATTTCAGAAGGTTCTAATCCCTCCCCAGTAGCACAATCGGTTAGCGCGTTGTACTTATAGACAGTAACCAAACGCGTTACTGCAGAGATATGCAAAGGTTGTGAGTTCGAGCCTCACCTGGGGAAGTGGTTTCCATCTTTAGAATACATTTTTCTAATACTAGGTTTTCTTTTTGAAAAAGCCAAATACTTTGTGTGAGCTACTGCGTGGATTTCTATACTCTCAACAAAGATAACGAAAATCTTAGTCTGAATACGATTTGATGAATTTTCCAATCCCTCCCCAGTAGCACAATCAGTTTATAGCGAACGCGTTACTGCAGAGATATGCAAAGGTTGTGAGTTCGAGTCTCACCAGGTGGAAACGGTATCCTTTTGTGATACATTTTTAAGAATAGTTCTTCTTTTCGAAATATCCAAATTATCTGTGGAAGTTACTGCGTGGATTACTACGCCCAACAAAGAAAAATAGAATCTTAGTCTGGTGACGATTTCGGTAGGTTCTAAGCCTTCCCCAGTAGCACAATCGGTTAGCGCGTTGTATTTATAGACAATAACATAATGCGTTGCTGCCAAGGGCCGATCCAAATGATCCAAATGATCTGTGGAAGTTACTGCGTGGATTCCTACGCCCAACAAAGAAAAGGAAGATCTTAGTTTGGTGACGATTTCAGTAGGTGTTAAGCCTTCCCCAGTAGCACAATCGGTTAGCGCGTTGTACTTATAGACAGTAACCAAACGCGTTACTGCAGAAATATGCAAAGGTTGTGAGATCGAGCCTCACCTGGGGAAGTGGTTTCCATTTTTCTAATACTAGGTTGTTTTTTTGAAATAGCCAAATACTTTGTGTGAGCTAATGCGTGGATTTCTATACTCTCAACAAAGATAACGAAAATCTTAGTCTGAATACGATTTGATGAATTTTCCAATCCGTCCCCAGTAGCACAATCGGTTTATAGCGAACGCGTTACTGCAGAGATATGCAAAGGTTGTGAGTTCGAGTCTCACCAGGTGGAAACGGTATCCTTTTGTGATACATTTTTAAGAATAGTTCTTCTTTTTAAAATATCCAAATTATCTGTGGAAGTTACTGCGTGGATTCCTACGCCCAACAAAGAAAAAGAGAATCTTAGTCTGGTGACGATTTCGGTAGGTTCTAAGCCTTCCCCAGTAGCACAATCGGTTAGCGCGTTGTATTTATAGACAATAACATAGTGCGTTGCTGCCAAGGGCCGATCCAGAATACAATTTTTTTTGGGGGGGCCAACAATATTTTTTAACAATTTTTTTGGGAGGGGCCAAACAACATTTTGGCTGAGTTTTGTGGGTGGGTGTACGCAGTGGCTGCCTTTTTGCGACGTCAGGAAAAAAATAGGCTGTTTTTTTGGGGGGGGGGGGGGGCATGGCCGCCCTTTGCCCCCCCCCCCCCCCCCCCTGGATCCGCCCTTGGTTGCTGCAGAGATGTGCAAAGGTTGTGAGTTCGAGCCTCACCTGGGGAAACGGTAGCCTGTTTTTATTCAATTTTTCTAATACTTGTTTTTTTCTAGAAATAGCCAAATACTTTGTGTGAGCTACTGCGTGGATTTCTATACTATCAATAAAGAAAACGAATATCTTTAGTTTGTTGGCGATTTCAGGAGGTTCTAATCCCTCCCCAGTAGCACAATCGGTTAGCGCGTTGTACTTACAAACAGTAGCCAAACGCGTTACTGCAGAAATATGCAAAGGTTTTGAGTCGAGCCTCACCTGGGGAAACGGTAGCCTTTTTTTATACATTTTTCTAATACTTCCTTTTTTTAGAAATAGCCAAATACTTTGTGTGAACTACTGCGTAGATTTCTATACTCTCAACAAAGAAAACGAATATCTTTAGTTTGGTGACGATTTCAGGAGGTTCTAATCCCTCCCCAGTAGCACAATCGGTTAGCGCGTTGTACTTATAGACAGTAACCAAACGCGTTACTGCAGAGATATGCAAAGGTTGTGAGTTCGAGCCTCACCTGGGGAAGTGGTTTCCATTTTTAGAATACATTTTTCTAATACTAGGTTTTTTTTTTGAAATAGCCAAATACTTTGTGTGAGCTACTGCGTGGATTTCTATACTCTCAACAAAGATAACGAAAATCTTAGTCTGAATACGAGTTGATGAATTTTCCAATCCCTCCCCAGTAGCACAATCAGTTTATAGCGAACGCGTTACTGCAGAGATATGCAAAGGTTGTGAGTTCGAGTCTCACCAGGTGGAAACGGTATCCTTTTGTGATACATTTTTAAGAATAGTTCTTCTTTTCGAAATATCCAAATTATCTGTGGAAGTTACTGCGTGGATTACTACGCCCAACAAAGAAAAATAGAATCTTAGTCTGGTGACGATTTCGGTAGGTTCTAAGCCTTCCCCAGTAGCACAATCGGTTAGCGCGTTGTATTTATAGACAATAACATAATGCGTTGCTGCCAAGGGCCGATCCAAATGATCCAAATGATCTGTGGAAGTTACTGCGTGGATTCCTACGCCCAACAAAGAAAAGGAAGATCTTAGTTTGGTGACGATTTCAGTAGGTGTTAAGCCTTCCCCAGTAGCACAATCGGTTAGCGCGTTGTACTTATAGACAGTAACCAAACGCGTTACTGCAGAAATATGCAAAGGTTGTGAGATCGAGCCTCACCTGGGGAAGTGGTTTCCATTTTTCTAATACTAGGTTTTTTTTTTGAAATAGCCAAATACTTTGTGTGAGCTAATGCGTGGATTTCTATACTCTCAACAAAGATAACGAAAATCTTAGTCTGAATACGATTTGATGAATTTTCCAATCCGTCCCCAGTAGCACAATCGGTTTATAGCGAACGCGTTACTGCAGAGATATGCAAAGGTTGTGAGTTCGAGTCTCACCAGGTGGAAACGGTATCCTTTTGTGATACATTTTTAAGAATAGTTCTTCTTTTTAAAATATCCAAATTATCTGTGGAAGTTACTGCGTGGATTCCTACGCCCAACAAAGAAAAAGAGAATCTTAGTCTGGTGACGATTTCGGTAGGTTCTAAGCCTTCCCCAGTAGCACAATCGGTTAGCGCGTTGTATTTATAGACAATAACATAGTGCGTTGCTGCCAAGGGCCGATCCAGAATACAATTTTTTTTGGGGGGGCCAACAATATTTTTTAACAATTTTTTTGGGAGGGGCCAAACAACATTTTGGCTGAGTTTTGTGGGTGGGTGTACGCAGTGGCTGCCTTTTTGCGACGTCAGGGAAAAAAATAGGCTTTTTGGGGGGGGGGGGGGGTGGGGGGGGGCATGGCCCCCCTTTGCCTCCCCCCCTGGATCCGCCCTTGGTTGCTGCAGAGATGTGCAAAGGTTGTGAGTTCGAGCCTCACCTGGGGAAACGGTAGCCTGTTTTTATACATTTTTCTAATACTTGTTTTTTTCTAGAAATAGCCAAATACTTTGTGTGAGCTACTGCGTGGATTTCTATACTATCAATAAAGAAAACGAATATCTTTAGTTTGTTGGCGATTTCAGGAGATTCTAATCCCTCCCCAGTAGCACAATCGGTTAGCGCGTTGTACTTAAAAACAGTAGCCAAACGCGTTACTGCAGAAATATGCAAAGGTTTTGAGTTCGAGCCTCACCTGGGGAAACGGTATCCTTTTTTTATACATTTTTCTAATACTTCCTTTTTTTAGAAATAGCCAAATACTTTGTGTGAGCTACTGCGTAGATTTCTATACTCTCAACAAAGAAAACGAATATCTTTAGTTTGGTGACGATTTCAGGAGGTTCTAATCCCTCCCCAGTAGCACAATCGGTTAGCGCGTTGTACTTATAGACAGTAACCAAACGCGTTACTGCAGAGATATGCAAAGGTTGTGAGTTCGAGCCTCACCTGGGGAAGTGGTTTCCATTTTTAGAATACATTTTTCTAATACTAGGTTTTTTTTTTGAAATAGCCAAATACTTTGTGTGAGCTAATGCGTGGATTTCTATACTCTCAACAAAGATAACGAAAATCTTAGTCTGAATACGAGTTGATGAATTTTCCAATCCCTCCCCAGTAGCACAATCAGTTTATAGCGAACGCGTTACTGCAGAGATATGCAAAGGTTGTGAGTTCGAGTCTCACCAGGTGGAAACGGTATCCTTTTGTGATACATTTTTAAGAATAGTTCTTCTTTTTGAAATATCCAAATTATCTGTGGAAGTTACTGAGTGGATTCCTACGCCCAACAAAGAAAAAGAGAATCTTAGTCTGGTGACGATTTCGGTAGGTTCTAAGCCTTCCCCAGTAGCACAATCGGTTAGCGCGTTGTATTTATAGACAATAACATAATGCGTTGCTGCCAAGGGCCGATCCAAATGATCCAAATAATCTGTGGAAGTTACTGCGTGGATTCCTACGCCCAACAAAGAAAAGGAAGATCTTAGTCTGGTGACGATTTCAGTAGGTTCTAAGCCTTCCCCAGTAGCACAATCGGTTAGCGCGTTGGACTTATAGACAGTAACCAAACGCGTTACTGCAGAGATATGCAAAGGTTGTGAGTTCGAGCCTCACCTGGGGAAGTGGTTTCCACTTTTAGAATACATTTTTCTAATACTAGGTTCTTTTTTTGAAATAGCCAAATACTTTGTGTGAGCTACTGCGTGGATTTCTATTCTCTCAACAAAGATAACGAAAATCTTAGTCTGAATACGATTTGATGAATTTTCCAATCCCTCCCCAGTAGCACAATCGGTTTATAGCGAACGCGTTACTGCAGAGATATGCAAAGGTTGTGAGTTCGAGTCTCACCAGGTGGAAACGGTATCCTTTTGTGATACATTTTTAAGAATAGTTCTTCTTTATAAAATATCCAAATTATCTGTGGAAGTTACTGCGTGGATTCCTACGCCCAACAAAGAAAAAGAGAATCTTAGTCTGGTGACGATTTCGGTAGGTTCTAAGCCTTCCCCAGTAGCACAATCGGTTAGCGCGTTGTATTTATAGACAATAACATAGTGCGTTGCTGCCAAGGGCCGATCCAGAATACAATTTTTTTTGGGGGGGGCCAACAATATTGTTCAACAATTTTTTTGGGAGGGGCCAAACAACATTTTGGCTGAGTTTTGTGGGTGGGTGTACGCCGTGGCTGCCTTTTTGCGACGTCAGGGGAAAAAATAGGCTTTTTTTTGGGGGGGGGGGGGCTTGGCCCCCCTTTGCCTCCCCCCCCCCCTGGATCCGCCCTTGGTTGCTGCAGAGATGTGCAAAGGTTGTGAGTTCGAGCCTCACCTGGGGAAACGGTAGCCTGTTTTTATACATTTTTCTAATACTTGTTTTTTTCTAGAAATAGCCAAATACTTTGTGTGAGCTACTGCGTGGATTTCTATACTATCAATAAAGAAAACGAATATCTTTAGTTTGGTGGCGATTTCAGGAGGTTCTAATCCCCTCCCCAGTAGCACAATCGGTTAGCGCGTTGTACTTATAAACAGTAACCAAACGCGTTACTGCAGAGATATGCAAAGGTTGTGAGTTCGAGCCTCACCTGGGGAAGTGGTTTCCACTTTTAGAATACATTTTTCTAATACTAGGTTCTTTTTTTGAAATAGCCAAATACTTTGTGTGAGCTACTGCGTGGATTTCTATTCTCTCAACAAAGATAACGAAAATCTTAGTCTGAATACGATTTGATGAATTTTCCAATCCCTCCCCAGTAGCACAATCGGTTTATAGCGAACGCGTTACTGCAGAGATATGCAAAGGTTGTGAGTTCGAGTCTCACCAGGTGGAAACGGTATCCTTTTGTGATACATTTTTAAGAATAGTTCTTCTTCATAAAATATCCAAATTATCTGTGGAAGTTACTGCGTGGATTCCTACGCCCAACAAAGAAAAAGAGAATCTTAGTCTGGTGACGATTTTGGTAGGTTCTAAGCCTTCCCCAGTAGCACAATCGGTTAGCGCGTTGTATTTATAGACAATAACATAGTGCGTTGCTGGCAAGGGCCGATCCAGAATACAATTTTTTTTGGGGGGGGGGGCCAACAATATTGTTCAACAATTTTTTTGGGAGGGGCCAAACAACATTTTGGCTGAGTTTTGTGGGTGGGTGTACGCAGTGGCTGCCTTTTTGCGACGTCAGGGAAAAAAATAGGCTTTTTTTGGGGGGGGGGCATGGCCCCCCTTTGCCTCCCCCCCCCCCCTGGATCCGCCCTTGGTTGCTGCAGAGATGTGCAAAGGTTGTGAGTTCGAGCCTCACCTGGGGAAACGGTAGCCTGTTTTTATACATTTTTCTAATACTTGTTTTTTTCTAGAAATAGCCAAATACTTTGTGTGAGCTACTGCGTGGATTTCTATACTATCAATAAAGAAAACGAATATCTTTAGTTTGGTGGCGATTTCAGGAGGTTCTAATCCCCTCCCCAGTAGCACAATCGGTTAGCGCGTTGTACTTATAAACAGTAACCAAACGCGTTACTGCAGAGATATGCAAAGGTTGTGAGTTCGAGCCTCACCTGGGGAAACGGTAGCCTTTTTTAATACATTTTTCTAATACTTCCTTTTTTTAGAAATAGCCAAATACTTTGTGTGAGCTACTGCGTAGATTTCTATACTCTCAACAAAGAAAACGAATATCTTTAGTTTGGTGACGATTTCAGGAGGTTCTAATCCCTCCCCAGTAGCACAATCGGTTAGCGCGTTGTACTTATAGACAGTAACCAAACGCGTTACTGCAGAGATATGCAAAGGTTGTGAGTTCGAGCCTCACCTGGGGAAGTGGTTTCCATTTTTAGAATACATTTTTCTAATACTAGGTGTTTTTTTTTAAATAGCCAAATACTTTGTGTGAGCTACTGCGTGGATTTCTATACTCTCAACAAAGATAACGAAAATCTTAGTCTGAATACGAGTTGATGAATTTTCCAATCCCTCCCCAGTAGCACAATCAGTTTATAGCGAACGCGTTACTGCAGAGATATGCAAAGGTTGTGAGTTCGAGCCTCACCTGGGGAAACGGTAGCCTTTTTTAATACATTTTTCTAATACTTCCTTTTTTTAGAAATAGCCAAATACTTTGTGTGAGCTACTGCGTAGATTTCTATACTCTCAACAAAGAAAACGGATATCTTTAGTTTGGTGACGATTTCAGGAGGTTCTAATCCCTCCCCAGTAGCACAATCGGTTAGCGCGTTGTACTTATAGACAGTAACCAAACGCGTTACTGCAGAGATATGCAAAGGTTGTGAGTTCGAGCCTCACCTGGGGAAGTGGTTTCCACTTTTAGAATACATTTTTCTAATACTAGGTTCTTTTTTAGAAATAGCCAAATACTTTGTGTGAGCTACTGCGTGGATTTCTATTCTCTCAACAAAGATAACGAAAATCTTAGTCTGAATACGATTTGATGAATTTTCCAATCCCTCCCCAGTAGCACAATCGGTTTATAGCGAACGCGTCACTGCAGAGATATGCAAAGGTTGTGAGTTCGAGTCTCACCAGGTGGAAACGGTATCCTTTTGTGATACATTTTTAAGAATAGTTCTTCTTTATAAAATATCCAAATTATCTGTGGAAGTTACTGCGTGGATTCCTACGCCCAACAAAGAAAAAGAGAATCTTAGTCTGGTGACGATTTCGGTAGGTTCTAAGCCTTCCCCAGTAGCACAATCGGTTAGCGCGTTGTATTTATAGACAATAACATAGTGCGTTGCTGCCAAGGGCCGATCCAGAATACAATTTTTTTTGGGGGGGGCCAACAATATTGTTCAACAATTTTTTTGGGAGGGGCCAAACAACATTTTGGCTGAGTTTTGTGGGTGGGTGTACGCAGTGGCTGCCTTTTTGCGACGTCAGGGAAAAAAATAGGCTTTTTTTGGGGGGGGGGCATGGCCCCCCTTTGCCTCCCCCCCCCCGGATCCGCCCTTGGTTGCTGCAGAGATGTGCAAAGGTTGTGAGTTCGAGCCTCACCTGGGGAAACGGTAGCCTGTTTTTATACATTTTTCTAATACTTGTTTTTTTCTAGAAATAGCCAAATACTTTGTGTGAGCTACTGCGTGGATTTCTATACTATCAATAAAGAAAACGAATATCTTTAGTTTGGTGGCGATTTCAGGAGGTTCTAATCCCCTCCCCAGTAGCACAATCGGTTAGCGCGTTGTACTTATAAACAGTAACCAAACGCGTTACTGCAGAGATATGCAAAGGTTGTGAGTTCGAGTCTCACCTGGGGAAACGGTAGCCTTTTTTAATACATTTTTCTAATACTTCCTTTTTTTAGAAATAGCCAAATACTTTGTGTGAGCTACTGCGTAGATTTCTATACTCTCAACAAAGAAAACGAATATCTTTAGTTTGGTGACGATTTCAGGAGGTTCTAATCCCTCCCCAGTAGCACAATCGGTTAGCGCGTTGTACTTATAGACAGTAACCAAACGCGTTACTGCAGAGATATGCAAAGGTTGTGAGTTCGAGCCTCACCTGGGGAAGTGGTTTCCATTTTTAGAATACATTTTTCTAATACTAGGTGTTTTTTTTGAAATAGCCAAATACTTTGTGTGAGCTACTGCGTGGATTTCTATACTCTCAACAAAGATAACGAAAATCTTAGTCTGAATACGAGTTGATGAATTTTCCAATCCCTCCCCAGTAGCACAATCAGTTTATAGCGAACGCGTTACTGCAGAGATATGCAAAGGTTGTGAGTTCGAGTCTCACCAGGTGGAAACGGTATCCTTTTGTGATACATTTTTAAGAATAGTTCTTCTTTTTGAAATATCTAAATTATCTGTGGAAGTTACTGCGTGGATTCCTACGCCCAACAAAGAACAAGAGAATCTTAGTCTGGTGACGATTTTGGTAGGTTCTAAGCCTTCCCCAGTAGCACAATCGGTTAGCGCGTTGTATTTATAGACAATAACATAATGCGTTGCTGCCAAGGGCCGATCCAAATGATCCAAATTATCTGTGGAAGTTACTGCGTGGATTCCTACGCCCAACAAAGAAAAGGAAGATCTTAGTTTGGTGACGATTTCAGTAGGTTCTAAGCCTTCCCCAGTAGCACAATCGGTTAGCGCGTTGTACTTATAGACAGTAAACGAACGCGTTACTGCAGAGATATGCAAAGGTTGTGAGTTCGAGCCTCACCTGGGGAAACGGTCGCCCTTTTTTATACATTTTTCTAATACTTGTTTTTTTTCTAGAAATAGCCAAATACTTTGTGTGAGCTACTGCGTGGATTTCTATACTCTCAACATAGAAAACAAATATCTTTAGTTTGGTGACGATTTCAGGAGGTTCTAATCCCTCCCCAGTAGCACAATCGGTTAGCGCGTTGTACTTATAGACAGTAACCAAACGCGTTACTGCAGAGATATGCAAAGGTTGTGAGTTCGAGCCTCACCTGGGGAAGTGGTTTCCATTTTTGGAATACATTTTTCTAATAACTAGGTTTTTTTTTTGAAATAGCCAAATACTTTGTGTGAGCTACTGCGTGGATTTCTATACTCTCAACAAAGATAACGAATATCTTTAGTTTGGTGACGATTTCAGGAGGTTCTAATCCCTCCCCAGTAGCACAATCGGTTAGCGCGTTGTACTTATAGACAGTAACCAAACGCGTTACTGCAGAGATATGCAAAGGTTGTGAGTTCGAGCCTCACCTGGGGAAGTGGTTTCCATTTTTAGAATACATTTTTCTAATACTAGGTGTTTTTTTTGAAATAGTCAAATACTTTGTGTGAGCTACTGCGTGGATTTCTATACTCTCAACAAAGATAACGAAAATCTTAGTCTGAATACGAGTTGATGAATTTTCCAATCCCTCCCCAGTAGCACAATCAGTTTATAGCGAACGCGTTACTGCAGAGATATGCAAAGGTTGTGAGTTCGAGCCTCACCTGGGGAAACGGTAGCCTTTTTTAATACATTTTTCTAATACTTCCTTTTTTTAGAAATAGCCAAATACTTTGTGTGAGCTACTGCGTAGATTTCTATACTCTCAACAAAGAAAACGAATATCTTTAGTTTGGTGACGATTTCAGGAGGTTCTAATCCCTCCCCAGTAGCACAATCGGTTAGCGCGTTGTACTTATAGACAGTAACCAAACGCGTTACTGCAGAGATATGCAAAGGTTGTGAGTTCGAGCCTCACCTGGGGAAACGGTAGCCTTTTTTAATACATTTTTCTAATACTTCCTTTTTTTAGAAATAGCCAAATACTTTGTGTGAGCTACTGCGTAGATTTCTATACTCTCAACAAAGAAAACGAATATCTTTAGTTTGGTGACGATTTCAGGAGGTTCTAATCCCTCCCCAGTAGCACAATCGGTTAGCGCGTTGTACTTATAGACAGTAACCAAACGCGTTACTGCAGAGATATGCAAAGGTTGTGAGTTCGAGCCTCACCTGGGGAAGTGGTTTCCATTTTTAGAATACATTTTTCTAATACTAGGTGTTTTTTTTTAAATAGCCAAATACTTTGTGTGAGCTACTGCGTGGATTTCTATACTCTCAACAAAGATAACGAAAATCTTAGTCTGAATACGAGTTGATGAATTTTCCAATCCCTCCCCAGTAGCACAATCAGTTTATAGCGAACGCGTTACTGCAGAGATATGCAAAGGTTGTGAGTTCGAGCCTCACCTGGGGAAACGGTAGCCTTTTTTAATACATTTTTCTAATACTTCCTTTTTTTAGAAATAGCCAAATACTTTGTGTGAGCTACTGCGTAGATTTCTATACTCTCAACAAAGAAAACGAATATCTTTAGTTTGGTGACGATTTCAGGAGGTTCTAATCCCTCCCCAGTAGCACAATCGGTTAGCGCGTTGTACTTATAGACAGTAACCAAACGCGTTACTGCAGAGATATGCAAAGGTTGTGAGTTCGAGCCTCACCTGGGGAAGTGGTTTCCACTTTTAGAATACATTTTTCTAATACTAGGTTCTTTTTTTGAAATAGCCAAATACTTTGTGTGAGCTACTGCGTGGATTTCTATTCTCTCAACAAAGATAACGAAAATCTTAGTCTGAATACGATTTGATGAATTTTCCAATCCCTCCCCAGTAGCACAATCGGTTTATAGCGAACGCGTTACTGCAGAGATATGCAAAGGTTGTGAGTTCGAGTCTCACCAGGTGGAAACGGTATCCTTTTGTGATACATTTTTAAGAATAGTTCTTCTTTATAAAATATCCAAATTATCTGTGGAAGTTACTGCGTGGATTCCTACGCCCAACAAAGAAAAAGAGAATCTTAGTCTGGTGACGATTTCGGTAGGTTCTAAGCCTTCCCCAGTAGCACAATCGGTTAGCGCGTTGTATTTATAGACAATAACATAGTGCGTTGCTGCCAAGGGCCGATCCAGAATACAATTTTTTTTTGGGGGGGCCAACAATATTGTTCAACAATTTTTTTGGGAGGGGCCAAACAACATTTTGGCTGAGTTTTGTGGGTGGGTGTACGCAGTGGCTGCCTTTTTGCGACGTCAGGGAAAAAAATAGGCTTTTTTTTGGGGGGGGGGGCATGGCCCCCCTTTGCCTCCCCCCCCCCCTGGATCCGCCCTTGGTTGCTGCAGAGATGTGCAAAGGTTGTGAGTTCGAGCCTCACCTGGGGAAACGGTAGCCTGTTTTTATACATTTTTCTAATACTTGTTTTTTTCTAGAAATAGCCAAATACTTTGTGTGAGCTACTGCGTGGATTTCTATACTATCAATAAAGAAAACGAATATCTTTAGTTTGGTGGCGATTTCAGGAGGTTCTAATCCCCTCCCCAGTAGCACAATCGGTTAGCGCGTTGTACTTATAAACAGTAACCAAACGCGTTACTGCAGAGATATGCAAAGGTTGTGAGTTCGAGCCTCACCTGGGGAAACGGTAGCCTTTTTTAATACATTTTTCTAATACTTCCTTTTTTTAGAAATAGCCAAATACTTTGTGTGAGCTACTGTGTAGATTTCTATACTCTCAACAAAGAAAACGAATATCTTTAGTTTGGTGACGATTTCAGGAGGTTCTAATCCCTCCCCAGTAGCACAATCGGTTAGCGCGTTGTACTTATAGACAGTAACCAAACGCGTTACTGCAGAGATATGCAAAGGTTGTGAGTTCGAGCCTCACCTGGGGAAGTGGTTTCCATTTTTAGAATACATTTTTCTAATACTAGGTGTTTTTTTTGAAATAGCCAAATACTTTGTGTGAGCTACTGCGTGGATTTCTATACTCTCAACAAAGATAACGAAAATCTCAGTCTGAATACGAGTTGATGAATTTTCCAATCCCTCCCCAGTAGCACAATCAGTTTATAGCGAACGCGTTACTGCAGAGATATGCAAAGGTTGTGAGTTCGAGTCTCACCAGGTGGAAACGGTATCCTTTTGTGATACATTTTTAAGAATAGTTCTTCTTTTTGAAATATCTAAATTATCTGTGGAAGTTACTGCGTGGATTCCTACGCCCAACAAAGAAAAAGAGAATCTTAGTCTGGTGACGATTTTGGTAGGTTCTAAGCCTTCCCCAGTAGCACAATCGGTTAGCGCGTTGTATTTATAGACAATAACATAATGCGTTGCTGCCAAGGGCCGATCCAAATGATCCAAATTATCTGTGGAAGTTACTGCGTGGATTCCTACGCCCAACAAAGAAAAGGAAGATCTTAGTTTGGTGACGATTTCAGTAGGTTCTAAGCCTTCCCCAGTAGCACAATCGGTTAGCGCGTTGTATTTATAGACAATAACATAATGCGTTGCTGCCAAGGGCCGATCCAGAATACAATTTTTTTGGGGGGGCCAACAATATTGTTTGGCAATTTATTTGGGAGGGGCCAAACAACATTTTGGCTGAGTTTTGTGTGTGGGTGTACGCAGTGGCTGCCTTTTTGCGACGTCAGGAAAACAAAATAGGCTTTTTGGGGGGGGGGGGGGGGGGGCATGGCCCCCCTTTGCCCCCCCTCTCCCTGGATCCGCCCTTGGTTGCTGCAGAGATGTGCAAAGGTCGTGAGTTCGAACCTCACCTTGGGAAATGAGGTCGTTTTATGTAATTTTTATATATAAATGTTTTTGGAATTATTAATACACTCTGTGTGATACTGCTTCGATTTTCTACTCTCAACTAAGGGACCAAAAATCTTACTCTGGTGAAGATTTCAACGGGCACCCAAGACGTCCCAGTAGCAAAAGCGGTTATCGCATTGCACTTACATACAGTAACCGAACGCGTTGTTGCAGAGACATCGAAAGGTTTTGAGTTCCAACCTGAACTGGGGAAACGACACATCTTTGTTAAATACATTCTTTGGGAAATATCAAAATATCAATTTTACTGGAAATCTTTTGTTGCAACTTTATTCCCCTGGAACAGGATCTGTTGATTGCAAGTGACATTGTTTATTATTTATTGACATTCAAAAGATGCAGGAACGCAGAACTGAATATAGACAACACAATAGCCTATTATCTTATTAACTTTCTTGTATTTATTTTTAGATCGATGCAATCCACAGTCAAGCTCCGAATGCGGTAAGTGTGTCTTCATTTCTGACTCAATTCCATCCATTTATGAATTTTAAATTGTATGTGAAAACCAAGTAGCCCTCAGATGCAAGCTATGTATACTTTCAATAAATTCTAAAATGTCATTCTCTATAAATACATTTTCAAGATTTATTGCCGACATATCTAATAAATGTAGCATGATCTTAGGTCAAGGATTTCACCTTTTGAGTTTCCAAAGTACTCCCTTGACGAAGCTGGATTATGATGCAAAGTCTGTACTGCCCCTGCTTACGAAATTAAACGGAGACCCTGTAGTTAAGCCCTTACCCCGTCTGAGTAAACAGCGATAAAAGTCAAGTGTCAGATACACTTTGGGGGACGCTATCGAAGTAAATCCCAGAAATTAATCCCACCCTTACAAGAAAGTTGGCAATGGTGCAAGGGGATTAAAAGAAGAGTATAGGACACGAGTTAAGTCGGCAGGAGGGCACGTGTCTTCAGTCTACACGATTTATCAAAATAGAGCGCTGTGGCACTAGTTCAGTAAGCGCGCGCAACTTCCGTAATACGGGCAGTTGAGTAGGTGGGCACAACTTCCGTAATACGGACACCAGTTGAGTAGGTGGGCACAACTTCCGTAATCCGGACACCAGTTGAGTAGGTGCATGGGCACAACTTCCGTAATACGGGCACCAGTGGAGTAGGTGGGCACAACTTCCGTAATACGGGCACCAGTTGAGTAGGTGGGCACAACTTCCATTTTACGGGCACCAGTTAAGTATGGGCACAACTGCCGTTTTACGGGCACCAGATGTGTAGCCGGTTTAGAGGCTGCCTTATAAAGGAAGTCTGAGGTTTCTGGTGGCTAAATTCGCCAATTACAGAAACTTAAATAATTGACAATTATTTGTCTAACTGATATTTCGGGCAGAATTTTTGCCAGCAAATACAAACAAAGTGTATTTATTAAACGAGAAAACTAAGGCAAACCTCCTTTGTAACGCCGCCGTGGCTCACCTATTAGCTGTATACTTCTGCCAAACCTGGTTCACCACGGCGACGAAGAAATAACTCACAATAATAATGAACACGCAAATAAATGTAGACGAATGGACATGTGATGTTGCCGCCGGACACAAGACGTACTCTGTTAAACAGGGCTCACGGAGAACTGAGGCAGATGAATGGGACGCCTGGTCTTTTTATAACTCTGGCACGCTTCACTGCACTGCAAACGCCGCGCAATGTGCACGTGTAAATAACAAAAGGAATTCCTAGCTACTACATCGCAATGTGTTGTAAATAAGGAATTCTTGGCTGCTACAACGGCAAATAGTGAAATATTAAGTTAGGCCTATATGCTTCGAGCTATGTTTCAAACGTGAGTTGCTGGATCTAGAGAATCACTTGTCTGCTGATTAGTTTGTTGTTTGGTTTGTATTAAATGTACCGGTTATAGTGTACAACATTTGCTAACATTTGAAAACAAAACTACTGAATTATTACAAAATTCTGTACTACACTGTAAGTAAATAGCAGTCTCAAGCATCCTGTGAAATCATGTCACCTGGTGTACTCCCGTTTTCAAGAAAAGTGCAAATGTATATCGTTTACTAACGGTTGTCGGCCGACGATCGTTAGAAATAGACTAGTTCCCCGAGCTGATAATTCCCCGACTCTATAAATTACTCCGTTTTGTCTAAAGTAGTGTAAGGGAACCAGACTACTAGAACATATTTTTTCTCTCTGTTTTCCATGCACCTATGCACACAAAACTTTTAGCAGGTTAGTGTTACAGTATTTGCTATCACGCTATAGAGTACCGAAGTGATGACGTAATTCAATGCAATGTTTTGAACCAGAACACAGTCTAAACCTGCATGTGTTTGGAGCCAGTTGTCGTGCAAACTGACGTCAGACTTCGGTACTCTATAAAATACTAACTCCCAAATCCATTTATTTTGGAAATCACAGCAAAAGCAAATTGTTGTATACCAGCTTTAAGTTTTCTTGTCTGGATATTTATGACATAATTATTTTTTATTCCCTTTCAGTCTGTGCCAAAAGGTGCAAAAACTGCGGGACGCTGAATTCCAACAGGTGCACGTGTAGCTGTCCTAACGGCTTCATTGGATCGGACTGTGGAGGTAAAAGTCGATTCCACCTTGATGTTTTCATTCCACCGAACCAACTCACTGTGCTAAAATAATCTTTGTGAAAGGGTGGTTTTGTTTGAGGTAGGCAGTCAGCGCGCAGCGTGCTGAAAAGTGCTTTCGTTTATTTGCAGCGTATGCATAAAACGCTCGGTAAATGCATATTCATGAGATTGGAGATCACATTTTCGAAATTCATTTTCCAGTTAACGTATCTTTAAAAGTAAGATTTTAATTAAAAGACAGGCTGGAAATGGTATAGCCTTATTGTTTAGTGAGATTATTCAAATTTTAAACGTCTATTTTGTGAAATATATGAACAAAAATGTGACCGTTGTTGTAGTGAATTTACGGTCGGTGAAAAATGTCTTTTTTCTAAACTAAACGAAGTTGGGCAGAAGAATCTGACGGGTTGGAGACAAGCTATAATATTGAGTTACCTATCTTAATAAATACTGTTCTCTTGATTATTCGAAACAGTCAGGATCACTAAAAAATGATGTCCATTCCGTATGCCCAGATTAGGAAAACAACGCAGCTTTGCAAGCACGTGGATGGCATGAGTGTGCTGTCCTCATTGGCCAAATCCCTAAACGACTTTGCATCTTGACCAATCAGGCACCGCTACATTTAACACAAGGGCACTTTAATGTGCCAGGTACCCTGCTCCACATACAGGCTTATAATAAAGTGTGAAGGCGGAGTAAAGGCGCCAGACTAGAACATAAAATCGTTGCGTAATGCACATGTCTTCTCGGAGTAGGGAAAGCACATGTCTTCTCGGAGTAGGGAAAGTACATGTAAAATGATGTATTGTAAACACATCACAAAGATTGCCAGGCTACTTTTTTGTCATTTTTGTCTATTTTTTTTAAATGACAAATGTAATATATCCACAACCTAAGTTTTACAGCCTGGAGTTGAAAATGGGGTAGTAAATCGAAATTGTGTGCCGATAAAAAGTTGTCTATTAATGATTTTCCTTTTCATTTAGTTTTTGCTCAAACTGATTAAAAACAAAAGGGGAAACCACTTTTTCTTTGACGGGTTTGGCCAAAACAAGTATTGTAAAATGTAAATATAGGCTACCCACAATGCTATTTCCTGTAAGGGGGGGGGGGGGGGAGATACCCTATCATTAGTAGTATCAATTTTTGTATTCCTATAACATTCATATGTTCATAGATCATGGATGACATTAATAATAAATAACAGAAAATTATGCTTTAATGAATACAACTAAAACATGTGTACCATTTTCACTTTTATTTTATTTTCACAAGCAGCTTACAAATGTTTTGTATACAAGGAACTGAAAGACTTTTAAACATTAATAATATTTCAAAGAAGGGCACAACACATTGCAAAAATGACATTTTCACACTTTTTACATTAAGTCGAAAGACATGAAAATGTGTTTACAAGAGTAAACATGAAACTACATGTTAAGTTTTTCTACATGTATACTTAAATCAAACACCAATAAATAATAAGTTCTTCAATACATAACATTTTGCAAGTTTCGGTGTTGAGATTTGAGGGAAATTAATGAACCACAAAACATTAAGAGGCATATGGCATTGCTGAAAAATGCCCAAGTAAACTGCATTTTCTACCAAAAGATATGATTCAAAATTGCAAAAACTAGAGTCTTTAGAATTAAAAGAAGACTGTGCAGTGGAATGTCCAATAGAAATAATAATACATGTACATGTACCAGGCATGCAACCTCACAAACAAATGAGGAAATTCCAATCTTTACAAGAGTTTGTGTTTTTCAATTTTCAATAGCATACCATAAGTGTGAAGTAAAAAACGAGGAATCAGCTGATCCGATGAAAAGTTGCATGCCTAATGTACATGCGTTTCAACAAAACCGGAGTCGTTTTAACATTTCTAAAAATCTGTCTAAGTATAATACATGGACTAGTAAACATACACACTGGACTTCAATGACAGCTCACTTTTTGTCATTTGTTAAATTTTAAACATATTTCGAGAGTAATATTATAAGTCTTTAAGTGATGGGCAATTCCTTGGAATGAAAACACATCGAAACCCATGTTTAAAACAGGGTACGAGTTTTCCAAGGTACGAGCTGTGCAAACGAGTGTGTCTTATTCTTCCATGGTCTAAGCATGGTCTAAGTTAAGGTACGAGTTGTCCAATGTACGACTACGAGTTGTCCAAACCTAGGTACGAGTTGTCCAATGTGCGAGTTGTCCAATCCAAGGTACGAGTTGTCCAAGGTAGAGTTGTCCTGTTACCCAGTTCACAGTACTACAAAGTACTAGGCTGAGAAACTCTGAAACATAAAACAAACACATTATAAATGTTTTTATAACACAGCCAAATTTGCATTTCATAAACATGTATGCCACATGCATGTGAAACGGACAGGAACCTATTATCGACATGCCTTTCTCTCGCCGCATCGTGCAATAAGCGCCCACGTACATACGTACGTACACAGTGACGTCATTGACATCAGACATTTCCCCGTGTAAGTTTGTAATTTTCGCCAACATTTAGCATCGAAATAAAAATCGCTCGTTGAACCTGCAGACATGGAAATAGTACGGATCGAAAGCATAACTCTTCAAGTGTCCAACAAACGACAAATTTCATCTCAAAATATCTCGAAACAGTCAGGATCACCAAAAACGTGCAGGTAGTTCAAAAAAAATTTCATACCTCATTTTACAAGCCTAGTAAACAGCCTTCACAACGAAAAAAATGTTTAAAAATTGTATTATTCGATGCAGAAAGAAATACATTTTTACTCACAACTCCATGTTGGCCAGAAACTGCAGCGAAAATGGGCTTCCCATCTATTTTCTAGAGGCACTACCGAACGCTCTCAAAAACCTCGTGAATTCTCGTAGGTCCGAGACCGTCAACTCGCTGCAAATAAAACGTCGCCGGGCACCTTATTATCGAGTACGCTGCGCGCTGACTGTAGGGTGCTGGTGGGCGTGTAGCATGATATGCCCCTCCCCTTTTTGCACCTGAGACCAGAGATGTATTCAAGTCCATCACGAGTCCCTGCAAGTCCATGCAAGTCCATCACAAGCCCTCCAGTCCTAATCCCAATCACAAGCTATTCAAATGACTTTGACAAAGGCATTCCTTCGTCATTGTTCATCCAGTTACTTGTGACCGGCCTTATAAAAGGACTTCTGACTGGACTTGCGAAAGTACTTGTGAAAGGATTTGCAGGGACTCGACTACAACTCTGCCTAAGATTGAGTGCATGATTCGCCTTCAGGGGCGGATCTAGGTTTTAACCAAGGGGGGGGGGGGGGGGGGGGGGGGTTTACCTGAGGTGATTGGCCTACACACCCCAGCGTGCCGAATTTTCGACACCCGACAATGGTGTTTTTTTTTTTTTTTTATCAGCCCAAGGGGGGGGGGGGGGGGGTTTAAACCCCCAAACCCCCCCCCCCCCCCCCCCCGTAGATCCGCCACTGGCCCTATGCAGAGGTATGTTTGAGTTTGAATGCGTGTCGCTTGAATATCAGAGTCTCTGAAAATCCGACTTGTTCTTTGTAGTGCGCATGCTCAGTAGGCCCTCTACACCAAACAATGGGTAAAGGTGAGGGTGGCGATTTAGGGTGAGAAATGTTGTTAGGGTTGGGGTTAGGATTTAGGGTAGGTTTGAGTTTGGATGAGGTGAAGGGTTATGCCATCGCCAAATATTATTGTGTTCGTTATAAAATCGAAATCGAATTGCAATGCATCATGGGTAAAGAGTCGGATATTCATTCTGACACTGTAACTAAAAGTGATCCACATACAACAAACATTTTGCCAAAAAAATACGGAAGAAATTCCTAAATCAAACATTTGCACAGTTGCATAAAAATGTAAAGGTAACAAATTGTGTGAAAATTGTGTGGAGATTGTCAACAAATAATCAACATGCTTGAAGAATTTACAAGGGGGAAATTGTTTGACCTAATAATCTGGCTGAAAGAATTTTCCTTTTTTTTAAGTGAGTGAATTTTGAGGAAATTTTTAGTGATGTCTGAAAGTGTTCCAAAATTTCCAAATAATTATCTTCCAACATTTCAGAGCCCTTTGCAACCCACACCCTACCTTCGTCAACCCTGCTCATTTTTTTTTATAGTCGTGGGCGAATCTCGTATGAATCTCCCATCATGCATGCAAGATGTTTTTATCCGCTAGCAATGTCACGGTGCGTATGCCTTGTTGAACTCTCATTATCACAACGGAAATTTTCCCTTCAATAGTTCCGGCGCTGTTTCAGTCCTGGAACGAATGTTAACAAATGGTCCAAGAAACCCCAAATTATGCTTGCCTTGCTTCAATTACATGCCTCTCCGATTGACATCATTCACGTGTACTCAAACATGAGACAAGTTTAGACCTTCCGGATGTGATATATCGAAAGTTGTCTGAGTCATTTGAAATAACCTAAACAGCAAGTCATTTCAAGATCTTGGCAAAAAATGAGCGGAAAGCCTGCTGGGGTGGCGTGGGGGTGTAATCAGTTTAAAAGTTGACGTTTGAAGCTTTTCTTCACTTTATGTCGTTCTGACGTGGTTCCGTTTAATAGACAGGTGCCTCAGTAAGTTTGGAATTTCGAAGAAATCATGAGGATTTTCCTACACCAAATGCCCTGAATTCCTTAGCTAATCGATTCCTTGTTATACCCGTGTCCTTTCTCTGTGACCCTGACATGTTTGGAAATTAAAGCCGATTCAAATACATCACCGTTTTGCCAGGTAGTTCTTGTTCGAACCCCCTCCTGTTGTAGTGATGATCAACAAGTGCATACAATCATAATTTGTTATTATAAAACAAATATTTATACCCAGTAGCCTACGTTCCCCGGATGTTCCTCTCTCAATAACTAAAAAGAACAACTTAATTTTATTTTTATTAATGACAATAGCTTCTCAGTGCATGACCGTTGAGGGCGCTCCAAACACTGTGGCCCTGTTTGGGCCGGTTTGTTTCACACAGATCCGGATCTCGATCAGTGATCCGTGCGTTGGTTCACATACATCCCGCTTGATGGATGGAGCGAACCAGCGGTTGGATCACTGATCGCGATCCGGATTTGCAGGAAACAAACAGGCCCCTAGCAAGCCAAGGATAGAGAGAATTGTGACATGAGCAGTCCCAAATGTTGAATCAAACATGGCGGATTACCCGTACGTTCCATTGTGAACATAATCAGCGGCCATCTTTGGTCCAACGTCAGAAGTTATCTCTCCATCTACGACTCTGTCAACAGGACACCCATACGAGTATACTTTTGGGATGTCGCATTTCATTGGTATGCGTGAATTTTTGTAGCACTCAGCCATCCCCCCACCTTTTAAAGTTTTTCTCAATCGCTTTAACACGGTTACCGCAACCTCATACATGTTCATCAAAACAAATAACCCGATTCCTAAAACACTTCGTATGCTAACTTAAACTATGATACTGATGACAGAATGAAATATTGTATTCGAATATCAAGATTTTTTACAAAAGCTCATACTACCGTCAAATCGCGCAGACCGTCAACATATCACCAACGTCTATTGAAAAACATAGTGAAACAGAAGAAATTATGACAATATACACATTTCAAAAGTATGTATTCTCTTTATTTTACTTCAATATCTGCATTCAACCTCGTCAACCTGATTATTGTCACTTTTAGTTGCAGTTGCCGTGTTAAAGCGATTGAGAAAAACTGTAAATAGTTGTCATCCCAGTGATGTCATTCAAGGGATGTACGCGGCTTGACCATTAAGGCACAGTGTACAGAGCAAAATAAACATGAACTAATTTTTTTTTTAATTTCTCTCCACCGTAGAAGTCTGTGAAGATACGCACAGGTACTGCCGTCAAGACCCAGGCTGGCCCGATGAAACTTTCTGCTCATTCGACCCGATGGTTCCCGTAGGATGCCCGCTCATGTGTGGCGAGTGCAGTGAGTCTATTTATCATTATCATGATGCTTTGTTTAATTCATTCATCATTTAGCCTTAATTCATTGCATGGCATTAGTATTCAGAGTAACTTGAAATACAGCCATGTTCCACTTTAACTTGAGAAAACAACAGAAATATCCGTTTTTTTTTCTATTTTGTAGAAATAATGATAAAGAATCGTCACCAACATAAATCTTTGGAAATGTTATACTCATTTTTAAAATTCTTCTTTCTTTTAGGACCTCGGGACCGAAATTATCAATGTGGTAAGTTTTTATCTTATGTAGACTCTATTTACAACAAGACCGTTTACAACTCTCTGGCGCCTCCTGTAGAATAATGACATTAAAATGACGACGTGGGAAAAATAATAAAAACACAATTTCTGTTATTCCACGTAGCCAACCCGAATGGATCAGAAGGGGGAAACCAGCCTCCTAGTGGTGGGGGTACCGTGGTCACCAAGCCCAAGAAGAGGAAGAAGAACAAGAACAAGAAGGGGAAGAAGGGAAAGAAAGGAAAGAAAGGAAAGGGCAAGAAAAATAGGGGTCGACGCCCTCAGTAATCACCATGGTAACCGAGTTCATTGGAGGTGTTTGAGATGTTTTACTTCAGAAAAAAAATGCAAAATCTCCGACTTGGTTTGCAAAATGCCGGTTCTGATGAATTCAAGACAGATAAAGGATGTCAAATAATGCACAGGGGTGATTTATTGGGAAATATTTTACCAGAAAATCACATGAAGCTATACACTGCAAAAACACAGGTGGGATTTATACTGAACCGTTGGTCCAGAATAAATACCACACAGTCTTAAGTTACCACCGCACTTTTGCAGGACACTGACTTTGTCATAGCTATAACAGCTCGCATGTAAAGTTAGTGACATATTTCTTCAGCTGTTTTTGTTCAGAAACTATGATAGACCCAGTCTTTTTGTATTGTAAAACGGACCCACAATCCCTACTTATTCTCTTTATAGGTAGTTTATTCATGCTGTACATAAACGCGAATCTATTGTTCTATTCATCTTTTTATATAGCATGATAAATAATCTACAATTGCTTGAAACACAGATATGGTGAATGTTAATTATGAGACAGGGAGTTGGCAAAAAAATTGCACTTAATTAAAATGCATCCAGAAAAAATATTCGGCGGAGTTTGGCGTCTAAAACTGAACATTGTGCGAGTAGAGTAAACGTTTTGAACTTGTCAATGTTTATAACACGCATGGTCTCAAACTAAATTGCACGTGGAAAGTTGAACAATTACATCTCTACGGCGTCTGTATAATCACAACTTGTATAAAACAAATGATTAGGCCTAAATATGATATAAAAATGCATCCAATGTGACTAAAAATTCTGCTATCATTTGAGAATCCTAATGTTTTGTTCGTCTTGTCTTTGTTCAAGTATTGCAGACGGCATGCATGATACTGATATCCCGAAAGGGGAGGGGATATAAGATGTAAACAAACAGACGTGAAACTCGGCTTTCTGCTAAGGCAGGGTTAAGACCCAGCTAGCAACTAAGATGTAGAACGAAAAGCTTTTTCCCTCTTTCTGTATCTCTATGGAATTTTATCTCTATGCCTGGTTACGGGCGTCGCCAGGATTTTGTTCTAGAGGGGCAAAAATCCCAAAATCCTTGTTACCATTTTGTTCGAGGGTGTGTGAGTTTGTTTTTGCATTCAATAGGGGACCTTTAACAATATAGGACAATATAGGGTCCCCGGTTGAGAAAGGTCCCCTTTTGAAAATCGTGTACAAAACCAATGAGGGACCTTGCCAAAAAGTTAAAGTATGAACAATAGGAGGACATAGGAGGTCCCACCAGATTGCAGGCGTTTACACACTTGTGTGGGTGCGTGAGTGTGTAAATACCGACAATCGTGGACTAGGGACAAAGGGGTTAGGGCGTAGACAACGGGTCCTCGATTGACCGGGGGCCGAACGTCCACGAGTGCTATAATTTTGGCTTTTCGGGGACCGATATATGGGGAAAGGTTGGGCAGTGTTTTTGAACGTCTCCCTCTACCCTGAATAATAAAATTGTTTAAATGATGTTGTATCCCAAAATAAATCATAATTCGTATACGATGACGATTATTTTGTCAACATTGATGCTTACTGTTTTATTTGTTATGTACTCCATTTAAAAGAAAACAGTTACATGTTATGATTTAGTGTAGAGGACATGCCGAATCCACTCGACAATAAAACCATTGTTTACTCGATTCAATAAACATCAGATCATGCATGTTAGACGTAATCTTCGGATTCCTTTGAAACAAGACATTCTCATTCCAGTCCTAGTACTTATTTAATTTAAAAAAAGAATATTGCAGAAAATAATACTTTTTAATTTGTTTGCTCGTACTTTTCTCTCATTTATTATTTTTAAAGCAATAAGTATTTCGTTTCCAGAAGGCAAGTTTCAAATTCGTATGCATATGAAAAGTTTTGCATACCTCTTCTATAAACAGCGTGAGAACGTAATTTATGCATGAAATAGTTGTTATTAACATGTATGATGTAATATAGAAAGTTTGTGTTCTCTTACTAGAATGTTCTTGAATAAATACTTTTGAAATACATACATTTTTTTTAAATAAGCAGTATATAATAAATACACATTAGTAGCAAAATAAATAGCTTTATACACAATGCAGTCTTGCATGCACAAAAACATGCTTTCTTCAGAGACCTTTCCACACAGTATTTAAGCGGGAAATCCCATACGGAAAAGACTGTTGCTGTCGCTCCCTCTAGACTGTTGCCGGGCAACGCAGATACTCTTCAGCGAAGTTCCTTGGGTAGTCGTTGAGGGCGACAAATGATGACCTTTTGAAGTCGTAGACGTAGCGGTAATATTCTTGTCCCACAAGTACGTTGGCAAAACCTGCAAATTCAGAATGAGAATTGTCATTTTTGTTTCAAGAATTAGAACAGGCTTTGTAGTACTTAAATATTGGAGCGCCCGAGAAAGTCATGCATATGCATGTTGTGTCGTTGGCATTAAAGGTCAAACTGAGTCATACGTAATCAATCAAGATTAAGTGAAAATGAGCGTCAATAACCGCAGAATAATCACAACTTCGGAGCGTAAACTCCCCTTGACCACTCGTGATGACGACACAAAATGTATGAGTTTACTGAGGACGCTGCATGGATTATCAAAAACTATAGAGGGCGGGCTAATATTTTTCTGGCAGCGTACTCGGTTATAAACACAACCAAAACCAACCTTGGGCAAAGAAAGCTGACGTTGGCTTGTCGGAAACACCAGGGAAGATGTTGGCGACCTTGGCTGAGGTGTCCGAGATCTCCAGCCGGTTTTCGTCGAAGGTGAGGACTTTTTTGCCCTTGATGAGATAGGAGAAGCCCACTTCCGGTAGATGCACCACTCCCGAGACGAACTTGGAAAAGCCTCGGACCCTGACGTGTTTAGGGAAGTCCGTCTTTGTGTCCGGGTTAGTGTCCTTCAGCTGGAACTGCGGCGAGGCTGGAGTGGATGCCGGGGAGGCCTCGTACACCCAGTAATTCTTGGCTGTTTGGTGCAAAGTTGAAAGAAATCACCAAATTAGCAGGTAAGATAACCACTGTTTTGTGACCATTAAAAAAGTATTTGGTGTACCGGTACTGTGCAATACAGTGTAGTTCATTAGAATTAACTTTAGATCGAAAATAACACATGACATCATAGATTTGTTATTCTTCCACCGTTCAAAATAAGTACCTAAAATAAAAAACCTTGTTAAAAATATAAATACTAAATGAATTGATGAATAAAACATGACAAGTATGGGGTCCAGTAGCCATGTAAGAATGCTAATTTTGATTGGCTCTCGCTTGCGCAAGCGTAACACTTCTCCATTCTTTAAAATAATGGGTTTTAATCATGGAGAAATTTATTTTGTTGAATGCACCGTTTCTTGATGTTTTGTTTCTTGGTGTTTGCAAATGTTGTTTAAATTATTATATTTAATGTTGCAATGTAACCCTTAGGACATTGACATAACGTCAAGGCTATCGTACCTATAAGAACGGATGTGAATGTAGGCTTATATCATATATATCCGGGGCATCACATGCAGGAAAGAACCGTTGTGGGAGATAGAAAGAGCCCCAACAAACCAACAAGCATATAATTCAGTCACTGAACATGGTTTCCGCTGTTCCTTGTTTCTGTTTAGACTCCATAAATAATTGCACCACTCCAAGTATTTTATTGAAAATGCTGTATTTTGGTATTTCTGCCAACACCATTTTGAATTTAATTGAACGAAGCAAAAGTTTGTACAAACTGCACGTCGACGTCGTATGTGAAGCGAGACACTTGAAGCGCCGGCGGATTTCACTTAAATTGTTGCGAGGATAACGGTAAGCATTGTACTAAATCGTGCTGACAAATCGACTTGAACCATTGCAAATATCGCAAGTCCCAGTCGCCTCACAGATGTCGTAATGTTCCAAGAATGAATGTCGTTTGTTAGTTTGGGCTATTTTTGACGCTCAGTTTAACAGAGCTTCAAAATACTCCCACGTTCAGGAAATCGTCATGAATTACTTTTCATTTCGACAAAATAGATATATTCAGAGAGAGTACCATTATGTGTAATACTGTTATATGATTGTTTCCCTGAAGATTAAACATCTTATTTGGCTGATAAAGAAGGTGTAGGTTTAATTAAAATAGTATTAAATGGCAACTATATTCTACTGAGTCAAGTCTGTAGTTCTGGGTAGTAAGTCAAAGAGCTTCTATGCCCAAAAATGTCCTTAGTAAATTAACATGCTAAGTGCAGACCAGTCGTAATTAGCACGAATCACATGGCATTTTGGCTGGTGACCCCGTTTTTATCATCAACTATGCAAAAAGAATTCTGTCTTATTGGCAGCTTCACGAAGTCGTTCCAAGAGGACCCGTGGTTCGACCATCGAGTCCATGACAACAAATTCATGCACAAGGACACATTTTCTCTAAAAGGTCATTTTTACCTTTGAGGACGATGACATTTTCACTTCTGCCCTCCTGGTAGACCGCATTGACACCTGTCAGCGGGAATTGGAGGAAGATATCCCGGGGAGATTGTCCCTCTGGAGGCGAGAGAAGGTTACGGTCCATGTCAAACCGCCACATCCTGTCACTCTGTGTATCAGAAATCAATCACGAGAAAAAAAAACTTATGTCAGTGTAAATTTAATTTTGACGTGAAGTGGCATCATTATATAATGACACTATAGAATAATTTAATGATTGAAATGTAATTCGCTGAACATAGGAGCAAACTAAAACTGACATATTGACATCAACAGGAATGTTGTACTAAAACAAACAAAATGTCAGCGTGAAATTAAAAAGCCAGATAAACAAGTCCAGGACGAACAAACCATAACCATCCAAGGGTGGGTCCATGGACCGTATCGAATACCACGTGACCATAGCAAAAACAATAGGCCGCCATATTGGGGACAGGCATGTGATAATAAGGACATGTATGATTATCGTACGGGTGTGTCCCACAACATGGTGACATAACGTCATACTCGATACGGTCCATAGTGGGGAAACATAACTAGTCATTTTTTTTTCCTGTAGGCCTACATTGCAAAACCAATGAGTGTGGTTTTTTATTAAAAATTAAAAGGGGATGTAATTAAATGAAGAACATGATTTTAACAATTGCGTTCCAAACAAATGCGGTCCAAATGTTAGACTCGTATTAGGATTCACTTGTTAAACTCAGAATTCACAATGAATCCTTTCTTGAGATGAACAATAATTTGCAGGTTTCAGATTCATTTTTTTTTTGAGAAAGAAAATAATGTGATTTTAAACGCCCATTAGTAAAATCATATCCTTAATCCTTTCCCGTTTTGAATAGCAAATCACATTTTATAAGTTGGTAGTTTTGTTTCAGTTCAGGAAAATAATTGGGTATTTTTCATGCCAGAATTTTTGTATGAACTTCCGTTTATTGAACCCCCGTTTATTGAACCCACATTTGTTTCTTCCCTAGCGGCGGACGAGTTTAACTCGAAGGTTCCCGAGCAAGATAATCAGTTCAACGTAATAACCTTCACCGCACAAACCTATTTTCATATACTGGTAGCTTATCTTAACCTTGCAGTTGGGAGAACATTCTTTTAAGGTTAGTGGGCATCAAGTGCACGTGCTTACCCCGAACATGAAATACTCGTTGTTGATGAAAGCGGTGGCGTCGAAGGTGGTTTGGCAGTACAGACTGTTCACGGTCACAGGTGGTTCGGTAGCAACAGGTGTTTTTGGGTTTGGCCCTGGGGAGGTGACAAAAGATGTACATTGGGAAACTATTTTCTATTTAAAGGGGCAGGTATAACCCAAAGTATACTTTAATGACGCATACACACGATCAGAAACTTTTTATAAAGATTTTCCACCACGAAAACCTATAATTCAAATTACCAACGATGTTGACGACATTAAAGATATCTTCTGGATCTCTTTGCCATGCAAATATTCTAAAGGATTTAGTCCATTTAGTGTTTCTTAACGTAATTAAACATAACAGGTGGCCCCATCTGTGTTCAGTTCTGTCCCTGATTTAAGATATCTGAACAGGACATCTAATGCACCTTTAAAGATGGTAAGTCAATATTTGGGAATTAGTTCTCGAGTTGTTTCAACCATGGAGGAATAAAAACAGGGAACTTGAAAACTCTTGCAACTCCATAAAGTCAATTATGTTTATTTTACCAAGTTCTTTGTATAGTTTGAGTCGGGCAAACATACTAAGACGTACACGATCAGGAAACCGCAAGGGCCCTGTTCGTTTATTTGGTAAAAAAAACAACCAAAAACAAGAATCAATGGCGAACGAGCCTCTTTAAACCGTGGAAAAGAACTTTTTAGTGTTCGAGGTTTGGCAGTTTTCTTACCATACAGAGACTGAATTCCCATCTTGTCATCTTCGGGGAGTGTGAAGTCGGGAATGTACCCGCGGTCATATGGCCACATCAAGGAATCAGCGACGTCGGAGTGAAACATGCCGAGGGCGTGGCCGATCTCATGAGTCAAGGTGTAGAACAGGTTGGTTCCTGAAGGGGGAAACAAGAGAATCTTGGAAGATGAACTTCAAAACTTTACACTGACCATAAATTGCAAAAAAAGTAAAAGTAAAGAAAAAGTAAATTTGTAAAGTTACCAGTGACTGAATTCTCTTCGAAAAAGCTAAATTTGTAAAATTCAACTCACTATTACTGTTTCCGAGTCTGAATGTATCTATATTACTGGCTGATTAATTCCACACTTTTGTTTTATGTCTGCTGTATTATTTACTTCATATTTTGTTTCATTTAAATTAATTCATGCTTTTTAATTTATTTAACCATTTCATGTCATTTACTTCATGACTTTCATCGAGTATTATATGTATGAATGAATAAATGATTTAAACCAACCTAAATTTGCCTGAAAGTTCTTTAATTAAACTTCAAGCAATCAAATGCTCTCACTGCTCAGTGGGCCAATGAAGCGGTGAGTGGTTATGAAACAATCTGGCATAGCGTGAAAATCTGACTCTATGAAATACCGACCCTTGAGTGATTTCACATAATCAACACACGCAAATAACCAGATACAGGGTTAGGACGAGCTTTAATGTTACGCCATTCCAAAAATTGTTTTTATTAAATCATTACAAAAAATGCGTCATGGGTAAAGAGTCTGATTTTCACGCAAGTAGGACATGTATGCGACACCGTCTTACCGCTGTAAACTCCTTGAGTGAACGTCTCATCGTCATCAAGATGCACATCTCCATCTGTCTCTCCCCAGCCGGAGTTTGGGGTGAAGGCGTGGGCCAGCGTACCCCCCGGGCCATCGAAGGGTGGGTCACCCCGTACCGATGTGTGCATCCTGGCCCCAAACTTCAGCCTGATGTCTGCGTCATCAGTGTGAATCTCGGTGAAGGTGAGAGGGGTGACGTCACTCCAGATCTTAAAGGCTGCTTGGATGTCTTGGCTCACCTGTTGTCGGTTGATGTCGGGTGAATTCTCGCCTGGATGGTTCATAATCCTTAAGAAAGGAGAAAATAAAATATTTGATTTCATTTGTAGGGTCACTCAGCGAAAGTGGAACATTTTGTACTAATAAATAAAACTTTAGATGATATTGATGATATTGCGTAGGATTTTTGATGTGTCGGCCTCTCAAGGAATGTTTACATTTAAAGTTTTTGGGGAATGAAATACTAACTGAATGTCAAACAAGTCAATTCGGAAGACAGCTACTGGAATTTTGGAATTTTTCAATAATAGTAATTTGTATTTTTATGTGTAGAAATATATCTGAATAAAGAATTATTTTCCACATACGGACTTCTGTGTTGTATCGGTGTGGGTAATATTTACGCATGCGTCAAGAGCGAATTCGACCTCGACAAAACGATGCGAAATACGTTGGCTGGAATAAATGTTTGCCATGTGAATAAAATAAATCCGATCTTTAGGGGAAGTTTTCAAGTTTTAAGCAAAAAATGAAATAGTTCGATACAGTACTGTTTCGGACCGGCTGTCAATTACTGGAATGACTCGGAATGTATTATGATACAGGGCTTTGGGGCTGAAGAGTTTTTAAGTGCTAGAAAATGTTTTATTTGATAAGGCCTATACTCTTACACGTACTTGAAAAAGCCTTGAAGAGAAGTGAAAGTGTAGGAGAAATTTTCCAAACTTACTTGTATGTCAGGTCAGTCTTGAACCATTTGTACGGATCTGCCAGCACGGAGAATCTCCTCTCGCGATTACCCTGTTTCTTCACCACATCACGCGGGTTTCCGTCCTTGACACCGCAGCGTGGTTTGACCAACATCTCCGCCGTCCTCTCGTTCATTTCTCCCGTTATGGGTATGCCGGCTATGCGCTGCATCGACTCGATGGCCTGCCGTTGTTCCTCTGCGTTTGGCAGTTCGCCCTCCGCTTTGGACGGGAGATTGTCGAAGTAGCCGTACTTCTCGAGAAAATCCTACAAAAGGATTACCAAAAATCAGATTTGAAGAATTGAATCAAACAGCATGCATGTTTCTTTTTAAAGAATATCATGTAGGTTTTCGTAGTAGAAAAGGATTTTTGTGCAAAGCATGAAACTCGTTTTTGGAGATAAAATGTGGTGAATGTTTCAAATACTTCAGAAGTACAATATTTCGTAGGCCAATAGTTTGTTATTTAAATGCAGCATTCCAGAAACTTGTGTGATTCGAGGCTTTGAATTGTGGACAGTACAACCACGGAGGTAGGAATTTCTACCTCCATGGTACAACCAGTGAAGTTTTTTTGTGAAGTAACTTTAGTTCCTCTAAGAACTACACTGCTCTTTTTAGTTGGTTACTTCATATAGTCTATTCAACAAAAACTATCTGTAACTTATACTTACATATAGTCGTGGCGTTAGGACATCACTTGGAGGAAGAGCGAATGTTTCTTGAACGAGGCTGCACCCTAGCAACGCTGCAAAGAGCGCCAAATATCTAACAGTGATCATTCTGATTCACGCGTGTGGTAGCTATAGGAGTGTTACTGTGATAAGAGTTCTTCACGAATTTCAATGCCTGAGCTTTCTGACAAGATGATAGCCGACTGGTTAGTTATATAGCTTCTCTCCAAGGTCGCTAGGCCACATTGCGGATCTAGTACTTCTAGGGATGTTTCAATAAGCCAATTCTTGCATTCTGATTTTCGGGGAATAGGCCCAAGTTATAACATACAACCAGTTCTAAACCGCAGTTGGCTTAAGTAATCAGGCTTAAAACTAAATCCCGATTTTGTTGGTGCTCTGCGTGGATACCCCGGTTTGATTGGGTGAATCCTACCACTGCACGAATGACGTCATGTCCTGTTTCGGGTCTGAGGATCTGTCTGTCCTCTTCACCGCTTCCGTGTATGGGCTATTATCCCAAGTTATGACCGGTGATGTGAAGTGATGAATTGTCCGGCCAAACTGGGGGGTGATTTGTCATTAAGAACGGAGGCAGTGCCCGAAGGTAAACAAACGAAACCACGAATGGGCATTGCTATGGGCACTTACAGAAAACGAACAATCGTAATACTGTGCGAGGTATACAAAGTGCAAAGTTTATAACCGTGATTGAAGTAGTAAATTGAAAATCCGACAATGGAATTAAGTTCGGCTGCAAAGATACAACTTTTGAAAAATAAACAGCATTGTATGATTATGAAGTGTTCTGGAGCAAACATTATTCAATATGAAGTAATATGTGGTCAGGTTAGTGAGTCAGCGGTCAACCACGCTGAAGCGATGCAAGGTATGTGTTCCCCCATTGTGATTGTTCCACTAAGCTCAGAACAAAGTGACAAACAGCACATAACAGGAAAATCTAATTTACAAAGAACTGTTGACGTGACCCAAACACATGTGATGTATGCAAAATCGGATTAAGAACGATTTGAGGTGCAGTCGAATAAAGTTCCATTAAAATTAATGATCAATTCCCCAACTTCAAAAAAAATCGGGAAAACTTAACATCTCACTAGCGTGACTAAACTGGAAACTACACCACAAATATAACTCGGCCTTATCTTCTTGCACTTTTTTTTCAATTCGATTTCTTGTCCACTTTATGCAAATAGTGAAAGTCGTGTAGGCTAATTTTATATCAATATTTCTAAAATTCTACACTTACATTGCTGTCAAGGAAAGATTTGAGGGCATGGGAATGTGATCAGGTCGGATAGATTTTGTGTCCAACATTGCATATGTTGTTGTCTGTCCTTCGATTTCGAAGAGCACCATGATATCGATCAAGTTGTTGTAATTGTAGCCCTCCGCATAAAATACATAAATAAATAAATAAATACATAAAAAAACATTACTAATAATAATAATAATTAAAAAAATGTTTTTATTATAAATAAATACAAATAAAATAATAAAATAAAAAATAAAAATAAAATAAAAAATACATCCACGCCTGTTGGCGGGGGTGGGCGGAGTATAGTCAGGCCGACGTTACGAATGTAACCAGTTGTGATTTGTAAACTGTGTCTGAAGGATATCCATACGTAACCTTGGAGACTGTCCTCGTTGTATGTGATTGCATAAATAACAACATCATTAGTGTGATTCAGCCCAAAACCTGTCCGGTAAAACCTAGATAACTATTTCTTGAAAAGTTGTTTGTCACAGGGAGGAATTTTAATAAGATACCAGATGCTCATTCTTTGCAGTTATCAGTGACATAGGGCCAACGCCTTTATTAATATTTATGCAAGTTTGAATTGAAAACGACGAGGCGAGAGGTATCTCTCGGCGAAAAGTTCCGCGGTGTATAGGCCTATTCGTATGATGCAAGGTGGTTGCCTGCGCTCGAAATAATGCACCTATGGAAACAATGCATCGGTTGTTTCCCCTTCCCTCGGGCTATCCCCACCCCTGGATGTCGGGATTGGTATTTTTTCGTGCCGGGCCTTTGGCCCCGTTTTGAGCGGAAATAAACATCAGCCCTATACTTTTTGTACAGGGGAATGGTTCCCGGGGTGGGGGTCTAGTCACTTTTGATATGACAATGCCAACATTGGGGGT
The DNA here is from genome assembly GCA_037893225.1 of Hippasteria phrygiana. NCBI lineage: Eukaryota > Metazoa > Echinodermata > Asteroidea > Valvatida > Goniasteridae > Hippasteria > Hippasteria phrygiana. Next base: position 37,112 of record JAZGUH010001137.1, on the reverse strand, counting down.
GGGACAACCCGGGGGGGGGGGGGGGGGTGGTTAATTGATAGACCGACATTATTTCGAGCAGGCCCCACGTATTTAACTAATATGCATCACGGAAGAGCTTTCCTTGCAGACGCCTTTAGCCTCGTTTTCGGTTCAAATCCGCATAAATATTAAGCAAGGCGTATAATTATACCAGCAAATAACGTCATGTTCTATTTTTGAACCACTACCTCATGAACAACCAATCGTCTTTTTCCAATGATGCAGCCCGATCGCGACCTGGCTGGCATGATTTTTAGAGAGTATAACTGGGCACATCCGCCATCCCCGGCCCGCCGTACTTGTACTGGAAGTCGGAGGTCATGCCGGTCATTCATTCTCCCTCCAATCGTCCAACGATTCCTGGAAAAAAGTCTGATATTTGGTCCAATATTGAACCGCAAAAATGGCAAAAAAGTACTACCAAATTAGTTAATAATTTTAGCGTTTAACGTATCCGGGGGTAGGGGTGTGGTTGAGGGAGTGAGGGGGGGGGGGGGGGGGGGGCTGTATCTCAAACTTTCGCTCTTAAGAAAGTGGCGCGTTAGTTTTACCTCATAGTAACTATTGGAATTCAAGAACATTCCCATTGCTATCATTGAGAAAGCCATGCATGCATTTTTAACTGCTTCATCAAAATTTAAGGGATTAAAGGAACACACTGCATTGGGGTGGAAACCAAATATTTGTCCCAAAATTGCTATGGTTGGAAAGATTATTAAAAACAAGTGTACGACCACCCCTTTAAATGGGCCGCGTGTCTGAAAATTATTAACAAAAACGACGCTGCTGTCCGGTTTCTAACGGTCCGACTTTTCCAAACCAATCATGTTTTGCATACATTTGGTTTTGCATAATTCAATACGATCTGACCTGCGACGTCACTCTTAAACCAAATTGTTTACATCTAAACCAAAATAGAAGGCACAAAGAAATTCTCTGAAAAAATATACTATCAACTATGACATATGCTGCAGAAACATGGACAACAACAAAATACCTAGAAACCAAACTACAAACAGCACAAAGGGCAATGGAGAGAAGAATGCTACACATTTTCCATCCGGGACAAAATAAGATGCAGTGATATCAGAAAGAAAACAGGACTTAAGGACATAATTGAATTTTTTAAAGAGGCAAAGTGGAGATGGGCTAGACATGTGGCACGTTTGAAAGATAACAGATGGACCTGAAGAATTTTAGAGTGGCAACCACGAACAGGAAAGAGAAAACGAGGCAGACAGAAAAAGAGATGGATAGACGACATCACATCCTACATAGGTACAACATGGACAACACAGGCACAAGAAAGAAGGACATGGAAAGCACATGAAGAGGGCTACATCCGACAATGGATGAACACGGCCTGGGCAAGGCAAGGCAAACCAAACCAAAATGTGCCTGGCGGTATGCGCACGCATCGTGTTTTGCATGAATTTGGTTAAAGGAAACATGATTTAGGATATATATTGCATTATTCCTGCTTAAAACAATAAAGTATTATCTTGACAATGATATTTTGTGTCCAGAGACAATTATTTCCCAGATTAAATATGAGAAAAACATTCTTGAAAATGTTTGTCCAAGCTACTCCGCCCCCTGAGTGGGACCCTCATTAACATAAGTGTGTGACGTAGATCGAGGCACATTACATATTCTGCTCGAGCCGGCCCTATTCATCACGCGTATGCATTGAGTGTACATTCTTCGTCCAAAATCTAAGCAAAATATAGTTGTTCTTCGGCCATGCCGACAAGGTGTGTGGCTGCTGGGTGCAGCAAAACAACGAAGGCTGGAGTAAGCCTTCATTTATTTTCAACTGATGCGAAATATCGGAGAATTTGGACGGCGAAAGTGAAGCTGACAAGAGCGTTATGTAGCGACCACTTTGAGCCGTCGTGTTTCGATACCGGTAGTGGTATTTTCAAATCATGGGATGACCATTAAAAATATGCTCAAGTCCACTGCCATCCCAACAAAGTTCCCAGATGTGAGGAGCCTTCGCTAAAAGGGAGAAAATCAGGGTAAGTTCGATGTTAGTTGTTGCAACTTACGAAATTGCACGTGTAGACCTAGTGTACGTGTGTATACGATGTACATGCGTCATAGTCGATCCATAAATTTCGGTGCCTCGGTCTACGTCACGAAAAGCGCCCTCAATTTGAGTCGCAACAAATTCCAAAAAGGGGGGGTCAATTTTTGGGCGGCAAATAATCACACTAAAACTTCACTTGAACCAGTTTGGCTTTTAATTCACATTTAATACATATAAATGAATTTATTCATGAAATAGAATGTGATCCGGCCAATTTGAGAAGCATGTTTCCTTTAAGGAGTGACGTCAAAGGTCACATAATTCAAAGGCGATCTGCCCTTCAACGTCACTCCTAAACCAAATTCTATGCAAAACACGATGCGCGCGCATACCGATACATTATACATGTTGTAAACACGTTACGTCAGAGGGCGCGTCGTCAAAAGCAAGCCTACCAAGTTTCAGTAAGCGGTTACGCAAGATTTTTTTTTCCAACACAAGGCCAAACGGTCACTCAAGGTGTGGGCTACACGTGACGTCAGAGGGCGCATCGTCAAAAGCAAGCCTACCAAGTTTCAGTAAGCGGTTACGCAAGATTTGTTTTTGTCCAACACAAGGCCAAACGGTCACTCAAGGTGTGGGCTACACGTGACGTCAGAGGGCGCATCGTCAAAAGCAAGCCTACCAAGTTTTAGTAAGCGGTTACGCAAGATTTTTTTTGTCCAACACAAGGCCAACGGTCACTCAAGGTGTGGGCTACAATTATTAAAGACAGAAATCATAGGGATACCAGGCATCTCTACACGTTTCGCTTCAACTGTGAAAGGGGTGGAAGGGATCGAAGCAGGTTACAGGTAAGGAGTTCCAAAGAGAGATAGTATGAGGGGAAAAAACCTTGAAGAGTATGGACAATCTTATTCTTGAAGTATTTTAAAACCTGTCGATCATAACCGCCATCAGGTTACGCCCTTGTGAAAAGTTAAAGTTGCAGTAAAAAAACACATTGTTTAGAGTTGCTGCGTTTAAAAGAGAAACTATTCATACGATGGAACTTAGAGAAACCTTGCCAACTTTAGAAAAATCCCTTTTGCTATAAACTGTTATCTGAATTGAACAAACACTGCCTATGCCTGAGAAGATAAAATCATCATCAAGGATCAGCTCAGTCGTAATGGTCCATAAGTTTTTTTGTCATAAGAAAATCCGGACTGGAAAAGGTGAATTGACTCTATGCACCTTGGACGCTAATTTTTGACCGTTTGGTGGACGTGAAGGTCCGGCCTTCGGCCTCCGGCCTACAGTGACCTCAATCGAGTCAGTGGCGATTGACCTCACATCCGGTCAGTTCTCTGAAAGTCTTCCCCGGTCTTCTGTGTCCTTCGGAGATATATTAAAGCAGTTACATTCTGCACTCTGAAACTGGTCGAATCCCACTTCTAAAATTACTTCGCTGATTCAAAATGTGGTAATTTTGTAATTCTCACGTGCCCCCTTACACAGGAAACACCAAACGTTCATTTTGATTGTTGTTTTTCTGAATGATTTTTAAACAGATTGGTTCGGTCTTCTGGCCTATGTACCAGCCTGAGCTTACCCACAGACGAACACTCTGTCAAATCGTTCAGTGACTTCGGGGGTTAGGTGGAAGGATCCTGTTCGGTTCATGAACTCATGGTTTTGCAAAGCCGAACATTTTGGAACCCGTCCAACTTTCATTTGGGCTGATTGTCATCAATAATGTTCACATTTTGTTACTGGGAAGTTAACAAAATGGGGGGGGGGGGGGGGGGCGGGCTTTACTTTCACACATCACGTAAAAACTAATTAACAAAATGTATTGTTTGTTACCCGGCCCCTCATCAACATCTAGTAGAATTGTCTCATTGTAAAGGGGGGGGGGGGGGTGGTTGTTGGGCGTTTTACGAGGTTGATGGGAGATAGCTCGAAGCGGTTATTTTTTCACTTTTCCGGCTGCCGTAAGACCATTAAGAAATAAGAACATCTACCATTTAGAAATCAGTCTGTGCAATGCAAATAACATATATAAGTGCAAAAAACACCCTGCTAACATCCCACGGATCCATTCACACTACCGATCTCGGTGATTGTCGCACGGATGTCGCATCGATGCCATATTTTGGAGGAGACCCCGATCCCTGTCACGAACCGCACGGGACCCATGCGATTTGTTGACAGGGATACACTTACACACGACACGGTATTCGTGCGTTTATGACATCGACGCGATTGAATCGCAAGGGACCCGTGTTTCCAACCCTCGTGTGAAACGGGATTTTTCCCTGACTGAATAATCCCTCGTGAACGTTTTTTATAAGTTCCCTTTCTCTGAATTCGATTAAAGGCGACGCCCTCACAATCTGAACCAACATGTCTCACGTAAGAAGGACGTGTCTCGCCCACCGTTGGAAGTGGGGAACTCTTTCCGACGCTGGTGGCGCCATTGCATACTTTCTACAATGCAGACCGCACGACTGGCCACACAACAGAGTCCGGCATTCTCGATTTAAAATGTCAAATTTTAAGTTTTGATATGCCCGCTCTTGGGACTGCCAGTGCAGTGAACAGGGCAGGGAAGCGAGAGGGTCATGTCGAAACTCCTCTGAAAATCAAGCACGAGCAAGTCTAGAATGAAAATGGTCTGGGCGACTTTTTTCATGAATGAATGAAAACATCAGCTTTATTTTTTCAGTCATAAAAATAAATAGATTTCTGATGGGAAATCGCACTACAAAAAAAGACAATGGCCAACAGTTCCTGAACTTAACACGTAGCTAGTATTTACACGGCGCATATTAATAATTTTAAATTAATTAAGTTAGTTTACATTCATACAGTTTTGTTGAATCGAATTGTATACGGAAAAAGGATGAATTAAACACACAATTCAGTTCTTTTTCTGGGTAATATTCGTGTTAAACAAACAATTTGCCAGTACAGCAACATGACGAATGTCTTCTTACCAACGGCACAGGATGGTGGCTGTTTGTTTCAGTTTGCTGTTTGTTTGCTTGTTTGTTGGGGTGTTTGTTTGTTTGTTTGTTTTCTTTATGCTAATTACTTCATAGGTTTCAGGGAGGGAGGGTGAGGCAAAATGACGTCACGTTCTGCACTCCCACTCCAATGTAGTCATTTCAGTAGAATTATCCTTTCTTCACTTTGTCTAAGACAGTAAGGCGTAAACCTCAATCATGCGACCATCGATCACAAATTTCTTAGTCAAAGAAGAGCCGACTCGAGACCCCAAATGTTCAAGAGTTGCCCCTTTTCAAAGATGGCGGACTTTGCAAGATGTTTGACTTTGGCCCCGTGCTGTCTGAGACTTAAGGACAGTGCAGGAGTTCTTTGTAGAGGTCACGTGGGTATCCCGGCATGCCTGCGAATGCTTTTCTCGTGTGATCCCATTTGAACCGGAAGTAGTCCGCACCCTGTCCGTGGCTGTAGATAAGGTACGCGTAGCCTGTGTAAAAAGAACGAGGTTGATTATTATAGTTAAAATTAATTGTTTTTTTTTGCTGTGCAGGCTGAAACCGTTACACGAGGGCTGTGAATTTTTCACAGTTGCATGTCAAATACTCAAATGAGTGAAACCTGATTTCAAGCTTGCACGGGGAGAGTATACAGCTGGAGAAAAAAATTGCAATACCTTTTGTAAAGTAACTAACTGAAACAAAATTGTTGTGGTTCTTAGACGAACCAGGGCTAAACTGTTTAAAATGAATTTCGACGAGCAGTAAAAACGTGCTTAAATTAAACCAGAACTTGAATCAGGGATGGACATTGTTGATGGACTCAGTGCCGCAGGCCCACTTACCAACTGTATCTATAGGGCATTGCCAGGGGACCTGACTTTATCTCCAACTTTTTCTCAAACCTGGTGTCTTTTCATGTTTGCTTTAACTCTTTTTAGAGTCACCGTAATGCGCCTTTGATCATTCTTAATGCAAATACTGCAATCGAATTATTATACAGGCTAGACGGTGCTTTGCTATCGGTACCAGTTTTGTTTCGAATCAAAAGTTTGACAAGGGGACGGTTCACTTTGAAGGCAAAACATTACATGACATTGTGAGCGTCTGGAAACAAGACAAAAATGGCTGCGTGGAGTACGACGTTCATGACGTTCCCTATACACGGACTATAAGAATCTCATGAAATATTTTTTAAAATTGTCTCCTTATTTACCATCACTGTAGAATGCTCCAGTCGGGAACCATTGCCCACCAGGGAAGGCAATATGGGTCTTCATCTCGCTCGTGCTTCCTTCAAACTCGTCCACGACCAGCACTTTCTTGGCTTTGAAGAGGTACGTCCGGCCTTCGTCGGCCACGTGCAGGGCCGCCGAGATCTTCTTGGGGAGACCCAAGCCCTCGGCCAGGCGAGGGTAGTCCGACTCGCTCGGTAGATTGGTGGGGTCGACATCATGCATCTTGAAGAGAGGAGGGGAGGAACGGGCGGTCTTGTAGACCCAGTAGTTGCGGCCTGGTTTTTGGAAATTGAAGGAGGACATTTAAATTAGGTTCTTTTTCCTTTCATTACCGAACATTTTCTCTATTAACGGTTTGCGTTTTAATGATGTTACGACCCAACTGCTTAGCGCATAATGAAGTTGGCAAATTGTCCTACCCAATAAATATCGGCTGAGTACCAGTTACAAGCAATGTACATCACACGCAGTTTTGGCTGGTAACATGTGTTGCGTAGCAACATTTTCTGATTCAGCCAAATTTCTGCCAGCAGTTCCATACTTATCTCTTGAAGTGAGATCAGTTATAGGCCTAGGTCTATATGAAGCTGCTAGCATAGATGGAGGAACTGCATACTGATGATATATGTTGATTGCTGAGAGAAGTCTGCGTCATTTTGTAGTTTTATGTAGATTGCGTATTGTAAAATAGAACAGCCAATTATTTCTGCCATGAAATAAAAAAAGTGACTTTTGAGAGCTATTTTTATCAAGTCCCCTTTAGCGCAGCATAGCCCGCTGGGGCCATTTGTCTAAAAGTCGTCGCTGCGGGCAGCAAACAAATATACCGTCATAGGACGTACTCCCTTTCGTGTCTACTGTGCAGTGCTAGACACAAAAGGGAGTTCGTCTTATGACGTCAGATTTGTTTGCTGCCCGCAGCGACGACTTTTAGACAAATGGCCCCAGCGGGCTATGCTGCGTTAGAGGGGACTGATAAAAATAGCTCTCAAAAGTCACTTATTTCATTTTTAGAAAACAATACGCAATCTACATAGAACTAGAAAATGACGCAGATTTCACTCAGCAATCAACATCATCTTTAAGCTTTTATAAGAGAAGCCTTTATTATGAGGGACGCATCGCACGTTTGAAGATTCAGTTTAAAGATTTCATTGAATTTCAAATAGAAACAACACCGGGGTGATCACTAAATAAAACATTGACAAAAAGGTGGAAACATAATATACATCCGCCAACTTCGTCTGTTTTCCCTTGTATATATTTGTTATCTGTATACATTCGAAATATGCACACGTATTGTTTTTCAAGCCAAAACACACTTGTGTCGGCTATGTACTGCATTCCTTATCAAAATCTGACCCCTGAAAAGACGTAATAACATATCTTTTCATATTTTGTATTTTCATGCATTTCAAGTTTTAATTATGATTATTACCATATAGAAATACAGACAAACAGAAGCAAAGGCAGAATTTGACTCATTGGTTTTAAACATTGAAACAGTTGCGTGTATTTTTTTTGTTACCTTTAAGGAAGTAAATCTTTCCGTCGAACCATCTCTCATAGCCAGCCGCCACATCCCGGGGTAGCTTGGGGAAGTAGGTACGAGATAGCTCACCCTCCGGTTCAGATAGTAAATTGCCGTCAGGGTCAAACCTCCAAAGTTTGTCATTCTGTTGAAATAAAATCAAAATGAGAGGGCGTTAAACCTTTGTACTCTGTAAGGCGTGCAATATCATTTTTGTTACTTTGTTGTTGCTGTGACAACATCAATGCCATAATCTGCTTTCATTGTTTTGGTTATAGTTTCTGTTCTGAATCCGAAAAAATACCTTTGACGATTTGGGCCAAACATAGGTTAGCTTTTTTAAAGCGATGGGGATTTATTTTTCAAATAAACTTTGGTCTAGGCCTAATTGCGTCCTGTCTATCAATTTTAGTTCATCTATATCTACCATTGCACGGAGTTGTACTGGTAAAGGGACACAAAAAATACACACTTTTGAAATATGAGAAGAGAGGAAATAGCGTGAATAATTTGTTCGCTGATACCACGTTGGTGCAATAACATTTATTCCATGAAAAAGTAGACTTTATGTAAAGAAACACTTTCTGGAATACATTGCATTTGCACACCACCACGATCGTATACTAACAGTTTTGTATACTAACAGTTTTGTTGTTGCTCTGTGTCACATGCGTTCGGTTGTTATTGAGCAACAAAAAAATATTTGCCATTCTACGTGGACAATGCTTTTGCAACGTATTTACACGTATCCTGTCTTCACCTTTGCACAGTGTTGAAGTACCAAAATATCTCGCACCATTGTACATAATGCTGATTTGTTGGTTGTACTTTATTTGACCTCAATATTTATCGAGGTCGTCTATGCAGGGAGTTCAAGATAAAAACTGCAGAGGTTCGCCCAGGATAAAAAGAAACCAGTTAACATACTTTGTAAAAGTTTGTGGTTCTCAGAGTTCAATAATAAACAAAAACACATATGTTTTTAGAACAAAAGTGTATGGATTGTAGGGTTTTTGAAATGCGAGTCTAAAAAGAGTACTTTCTAGTTTTGGGTAGAGGCGGGATTATGTCTGTAGGTGCGCAAGTTTTCTCTTACTTAAGAGGTATGTTCTTTGAAGTAACCAGGGTAACCAAATATTAACAGTGTCATGAAACAAACCACAATGGGCGAAGTTGACCAGGTGATTTTGATAAATTTTCAAAGTGAACAAATAAAACTGGCGTGAGCGGCAAAAGTCTGGAATGAACTTAAAAGTATTAAAAGTAATGAATTTCTCCTAGTGCATCATGTAAATTGCAAACATCTTACAGTTTCCGTTAGAGTCGATCTTCTTTGACACCTAGAAACTTTCAGATTTCGTTTCTTCCCCCCCCCCCCAAAAAGCAAACTAACAAAAAACCAAAACAAAAAGCACCCTAAAAAAAATACAAAAAAAAAAATACACGCGCGCAAGTGTGTAAATACCGGCAATCGCGGACCTCTTATTGTCCCTCTTTTGTTTGTATTTTAAAGGACCCTATTGAATGCAAACACAAACACACATAATCTTAGCTCTTCTGGTTAATTGCTTTATAAGAGTCTCTGTCAACCATAAGAACATTAAACCTGTAGGCCTACAGTATTTTTAAAATTCTTTTTTTTGTGGAAATTTCTTACCGAAAATGCGTAGATCTGACCACGAATGATGACCATGGAGCTGTATGAGACGGTGCAGTAGACGGGTGGAGGAGGAGGTATGGTTGGCATGACAGTCGGTGGATTCGGGTTGGCTCCTAATAACAGGTGAGAAAAAGATGCAGAACCATTATCCTCTTGTCGTTCAGCGTGAAAAGAGCGACATTGGAAAGATTGACTTTTAAGTCAACCTTTCTGAAGTCGTTCTTTTCACAATTCGACAGGGTGACGGTATTTCTGTTGGCCGTTTAGTATCAGGCCAAAGTAAATGGAATTAGACATTGTAGAAGTTCGATATCTGAAGCCGTGTCGGTCTTCTGCCGAAAGTCGAGCAAAGCCTGTCGAACTTTTAATACAAATCCAGCAGATGCTTCAACTGTTTTTTCCCTCCTTTTTTTGTTTTTTTTCTCGTGGTATTTGAATTAAACACAGCAAAAAGTGAGGTTTGAAGTGAGGTTTACCCCGCATGGGTTTATAGGTCAGAAAATTTGAATAATTTCAGCAACTTCTCTTGAATACGGCATTCACCCTTGAAATTTGAGCCCCTGAAAACCGATCGCATGCATGAGTCTATCATCTCGGTTGGTACCCATTCACATCGAGTTGCTTTTACCCTTGTCATGGGCGACTTCAATCAAACGTATCAGGTTGGTTTCAATTCCAACCCACACAATCTTTCTCCCAAGTTTAAGATCCAGGCATATAGAAAGATCAACGTTTCAGTACGTTTGCTTTGGTAGTCGTTAGGAAAACACCATAAAGAAGAAGTTTAAATCTGACGCCATTCAGGCCAGACTTTGAGAATTTCTTACCGTAGATTGATTGAATGGCCGCCGTGTCGTCCTCAGGAAGTGTGAAGTCAGAGCTGTAGCTCCGCCCCCAAGGCCACATCAAGGAGTTTGGGACATTGGAGTGATCCAAGCCCAGTGTGTGGCCGATCTCATGAGCCGCAGTGTAAAAGAAACTCACACCTGTTAACGAATAGAAACATGTGGTCTCGTTGTTAAGAAATCCATGCTTTCACAGGATAAGGTTTTATCCTTAAGACGAATACAGTGGCACACCGGGGGGGGGGGGGGGGGGGGGCGCTTAAGCTCCCCCGGTCAATTTTTTAGCAGCACGAATAAGCCAGTTCGGTATTTTTACTGCGCATGTGCACAATGACATGGTTCACGAGCATAGAGTACCGAAGTGATGACGTCAATCAATGCAATGTTTGGAACCAGAATACATAGTCTAAACTGCATGTGTTTGGAACCAGTTGCCGTGGCAACTGACGTCAGACTTCGGTACTCTATAGAACAAGTCATTCGGGATAACTAACGCGCGCGCATAAACGCGCAAGGTGGTCGCACAGCGCGCACGTGTTAAATTCAATCAGAACGGGCGTTCGCGTAACACGCGTGACATTACGTCAGCAATTTTATCCCGAATAACCTTTGCCCTGGACTACTTCATCGAGATACCGAACTGGCTTATTGGCGGCGATGGCAACATTATACGCGGAATGTTTAACAGTTGCATAATAAAATGTCTAAATGGCGCCATTAACGTCAAAAGAGGCCCACCCTGAGCAAGTTCGAGTGGCGACTATTTGTCAACCACATAGTCGATTTTCCATGGTAACCTGTACACGAAATACATATTGGGTACCAGGCAAAATCGACTAGTGGTCGACAAATGGTCGCCACTCGAACTTGCTCAATGATAAGCAAGTAATAACTGAGGATTTGTGGATCAGAGTCCAACTCAGATTTGCCGTCCAGAGTCGAGCTGGGATTTGTCGTTCAGAGTTGGACTTGGATCAGTCGGTCGGAGTCGAACGTGGATTCGTCGTTTAGAGTCAGTATATTTTTTACCTGAAGTTTCACCATGCGTGTATTTCTCATCCTCGTCGAAATGCGCATCGCCGTCGGTGGCGCCCCAGTTGCTGTTGGGCGAGAACGCATGCGCGAGCGTGCCCCCTGGACCATCGAACGGTGGGTCATCCTGCACGTCTGTGTGGTCGCGCTTCCCAAATATCAACCGGATGTCTGCTTCGGCCTCGTCATCTACGGAACGGAAGGTCAAGAGGGTGGCGTCACTCCACAACTTGAAGGCTCGCCAGACGTCAGCGTCCACCTCATCGGACGTGATCGTTGAGGGCGGGCCAGGGTAGTTCACAACCCTGTTTTGGAAATGAAATCAGTTTTAAAAGCGGGAGAAAATGAGGTTCATTTGTTTAAATTTATTAACAGCTATTTATTTTCTAAATTAAAAACAATATTCTATACGTTTATTACTTCTGTAAATTGAAACAAAAATGGGTAATGTATCTTTCTTCGCTTTCCATTTGGGGTGATCCCGGTTCGAATCCTGTAAGAGACACTATGTGGAGTGGGTTGCCAGTGCCTACTTGATCGCGTGTGGGTTTTTCCTAGAGTACCGGTAAGTATTTCGGTTTTTCCCCACTGTGTCTTCTGTCGATGGATACTTGGCTATAGTGGGTACAGTGAAAAAAGATTAGACTTTTTTTCTGGGATTCCTTATTGTTTCAAATCCAATATCAATAAATAAATAAATAATGTGTTAAAGGAAAAATATTTTCTGGAAGCTGCGGGCATATCGATCTACTTTTTGCGTAATCAACGATTTTTTGAAAATTTGGAAATCAAACTTTTGCGATCTACGTGGGACTATATTCCCAGTTTATTACTCATTTTATTTACCTGACCCGGTATCTTACCGGACAGGTATCTTACCGATCATTCATGAAATAGTTATCGCATTACAAAGTGATTGGAAACACCCCGCCTTCATTGGGGAAGTTACCAGGTAAATAATTGACTCAATTAGTTTTGTTGATAATCCGTTCATAATTCAAAAGCAGGAAACCACAACAGGAAATCAGCTTACGCAATGTTTATCTTAAGTAATAGAAGAAGGAAATGTTTAAATACCTGCGGATCGTTAAACATGAGATCAGGAGTTGGGTAATACCCCGGTGTTGAGGTGTCCCGTTTATCGATAGTGAAAATAATCAGGTAAATCGTAGGTAAATTTTCCGGATTGTCGGCAAGGTGAGAAATAGCGCAACCGCATTTTGACACGAACGCGTGAAAATGAAATACCCTCTGAAATGAAACAACTGATCGCATGTACCTAATTTTGGAAAAGCGGGTTTTTTTTCTTCGTGGTTCCCCTTTTTCTTGAAGTAATTTGTGTCTACCTGGGGTTGGGGGGGGGGTAGTGTGCTCAGTATTATAGCCCTAAAATTCAAATGAGTCTCCGAAAATTTGCTCTTTTCAGTGAATGAATTTTTTGGAGAACGTCTTAATGTCTCGTAGTAGTTGTTGCCTCGTTTTTACTGTCATGGTCAAACCTGCTAATTTGGGCGACCTTGATAATGAGGCTACCTGTATAATGCGGCCAGCCTGTCATGGTACTAAACATGCCACGTGTCTTTTGTGGCCACTCTGTGTGTCCTCTGGGTGGCCACTTTACACAGGTTCGACTGATGGCCTACGCTTATATAAGTATTGCGGACTTAAACATGGACGCCAACCGCTTAATTGCTAAATCGCAATCTAGTTCTCAAAATTTGTTATATCTTTTAAAAAGGCTAGAAATACCTCTTTAACGACTCCCAAGTTCACTTTAAAGGAGCGCCCGACCATAATGATGAGTCCATACAATCATAGTGAATCATCAGTAATCGACTGTGGCAAGACAAAAACCTACTTGTATGTGAGATCATGCTTGTTCCACTGATACGGCGGACCGGCTACCACGTAGCGACGACTCCGCCCCCGGCTCTCCGACGCGTTGACTCCGCTATCTGACGCGTTGACCGCGGCGGTCTCGTTGGCGATTTCATGGTCTTGGACTCCGCAGCGTGGTTTCTCGATCAACTCAAGCGTGTCTGAGTCTATCTCCCCTGTCTCAGACAGACCGGCGAACTTCTGAAGGCGTTTGATGGCTTTTACGGCTTTGTCCTCTGGCATTAAACCCCCTGCGTCATCCTTGGTCGGCCGTTTGCTCAAGTAGCCGTACTTCTTCAAGTACTCCTTCAAAGATAAAGTGATGATAAGACTATTTTAATTTCTGTGAAATACCTTTCTTGATTATAATTAAATCACACTGATCGTAATTAACAATTATTTACTAGGAAAATACTGGGATTTATTAAAATATTCTTTTCAATAAGAGGTCATGAAATATCGAAAGTGCCGTAGCCTTTTCTTCGGCTCAGTTTGACCCGGGATCGAACTCCGCTTTGGGCCGACACATGGTTTGGGTTTTTCCTCCCTGCAAGAATGTCAGCTTTTCCTGAATATATATATCTGAAATAGTTTTTCTCTACAATTTCCTTTCCAGGATTACACTGGCTTTTGAAGAATCCTTTATTTCACACCAGAAAATTAATATAGAAAATAAAATATTCACTAAAGATATACCGAATCCATAAAATACTTACAAATCCCTTGGCTTTGTTCGCATTTTGAACGTCTTGTGATCTCGGCGGGACCTTATCGTCAACTTTTGTAATACTCCCATTAGCGACTACCGTACACGCTACACAAAGGACAAACCATCCCAGCCCAAGCGCCTTTACACCTGTCATGTTTGAAGATATCTTGCCGGGCAGCAAACCTTGGTAAATCCCTCAGGTGTGTAATTATTTTTTCCCGCTCAAGAAAAGTTTCCTTCCGCTGTATCTGAAGCATTGCCCTGACCGCGCAGTCCTGCCACATTTTTATACCCTCTCGCAATTTTTTTTCCTACAGTGGGCGGAACTTTACATTCATTCCTTGCCTATTATAATCACTATAGCTAGAGTAAATAGTTGTTATACAGCTGTGACAACCTGTAGAGGTAGATGAATGGGAGGTAGGTGACGTCACCTCCCGAACGCACCAATCGTTTATGACTTCCGGGTGCGCCCCGTACTGTCATTCAATCACACGATGACTGTTGCATGTGCGTTTCTTTTTCATGCGTACTCCATGAACATACTCGTCATGATTTCTCTTTCAATAATTTCAGTCACAAAGTGCCTCACGTTTTGGCTACCAATTGTTCCTTAAGGTTTAGGGAAAAAACGTTGGAATATGGAAACAAAATTGAATTGGTGTAGGATTTTGCACAATTTGATGCAAAAGTTGAACTGATGGCAGTGAAAAGTTGTGACATTTTGAAAGTAAAGTACCTGAATAAATACGGAAGTGACAGGTCGGAAATGATGTTGACAATGTTACATGAGGAATGGCAACTATGCAAATAGTTTATTTATGGATAAATTTGTCAATAACATGGTTACAGGCAGAATATGATTGGCAAAACAAAATCTTAATTTCTGCATGAAATGAAAATATCCATGCATAATGAGGTCACAGTGATTGTAATGGGTAATTTGGAGTATAATTATCGAAGTGCTGGCCTCTCATTCATTTGGAGGAAATTAAACGGTTGGTCCTGAAAAAAATCTGAAGTTTGAACAGAGCTGAAAAATTGTATTTTAAATATCAATCTCAATTGGATTTAAAAAATCGACCGAGGTTTATGAGGTTTTCGCAGGGACGGGGCTGGAAATCACTGTTATAGGCGTTTCAGATCGGTGATTTGCTTGGGCGTTGAAAGTGTGTGGAAACAATTCCCATAAATTGCTTATGAAGTTACGTTGCTTTTGTAAAGTACTGAGAATCAGACTGTGTTCATGACCGACTTGGCTGCGGTTGTACTCAGTGATCCAGTTTATACCCGATTCCGCAGAAATCCATTTGTAGTCTCTGTGTGTCACTTTTACAGAAAAAAAAGACAATGAATATTCTTATAAACGCTATTGTACGGTCGTCCATTTATTTTCAAGGTAATACGAGTGGCAAGTGGGATGATTGTCCGCTGTGTCGACTTTCAAATTTGTACAAAGCTGAAAGATTACGGAACAAACTAGATGATTGTTTGAAAGTTCTAATATGGGGGTGTTTTGAAAAATAATCTCTGTATTATGGGAATGCAAATATTAACTTGTGGCTAATGTGACCTGGCAGCACAAAATAAACGGAAAGTCGCACTATGGCTTTCTGAGTTACAAGCAGAAACAACAATTTTTCACTGAAAAGTCAACTTGGGGATTTTAACAAACTGTAAATTTTAAAATCCCTATCCTATAATATCTCAAAGTTTTAAAACTAATTCATTCTCGAAAATATTTTTCGGGATTTCTTTGTGAACTTGGGTTAAAGTGTGCACAGGTCACAAACTTTGAGCTCCATTGTCTCAAAACAAGGGGTCAAGACTCGGACAAATCTAAAAGGTTGACCACAACACACAATATATCAAATTAAAGCTTGTACTTTAAGGAAATACCTCGATTGCAGTGTGACCGGCCCTTTAACCTGTACTTTTAGAACATAACATAATCTTGATTTCCAGATTTTGCGACTTTCCACCCATTTTGTGGGAACAAGTCACGAATTTGTTTTGTAGTTCGATTGTATGTAAGAAATCAAGGCGACTCTTGATTTACCCGCGTAAGCTGATGGCGGGTCCGGGCAGGGGGTACATGGTTGTTGTGTTTTTTGGCGGGGGTGGAGGGATGAGGGGGTAGTTGGAAAGCCCGGGGCCCACTTTGCCCTAAAGAAGGACATGGTTGTCACACAGGGGTCCTGAATTAATTACGAATTCAGTGGTCTTGTCTTCTTGAGAAACAAGCATCATGTAGTGACTAATAGTATTACCCACGTCCTTTAATAACATAAGTCGAACAAAAAATCTCTGTTCTAATTTACATAAGTCAAACTTATTGCCTTCAATTAACCACAAATATGGAGTTTATACTCGTAAACTTGAACTTGACCATATAATATATATTAATAAAGGGCTAATAAGAATTTCTATTGGTCTTTGATGCATTTTACAAAAAGAATGGGCATGAATGAGTCACATGCCACAGACATTAGATGGACACAGTCTGTTGCAATCAGGGAATAGTTTCCCACGATCTGAATACAATACTTATGTAGTATTAAGGTCCATACTGACATTTTGATGCGACCACAGCTAACAAGTGGTTTTGTTCTGCCATTGTCTTGTCAATCTTTTAGTGGCGCTTTTGGTGTCGCGGACGCTGATCTTCAAAAGAAGAATTGATCATACACAAAAAGAAGCGCTGTAGATGCAAATTAACGATTTGAGTAACATTTTCTTCCAGGTATTCTTGCAGACCGGGGACCCTTTTATGGAAAACCCGCCTATATGGAGAGCCCGGAAGTACGTATAGTGAGTGCATATGTTGCACTGCATTTGCGCAACAAATTTCTGTAGTACTGTTCTCACACTATCTGGGCTTGTGTTTCTGCTTGTGACTTATCTTTATTGATAATTTGGTTGGAGAAGGGTTGGGTTCATCCCTACAATTACTCTCTCACCAGAGATCTGTTAATACTCTTAGTCTGTTCTAATTCTACAGATATTTTCATGGTAAATGTTCCACCGGCTTGTCCAGCTTGGTTCCTCAGTTAGGGTGTTTGAGAGTGAAATTTGGCTTTCCGTCTGTTCCCACCAGTATACTTTAGCTGTACCTATAGTACCTAGATGTAGAACAAAAAATATGACAATGGCGTTCCCCCCTCAATCTGCTATGGAATTCTTTGCCCGGTGCATGTTTCCCTTCGTCTTACGATCTTTCCTGCTTCAAGAGGAATATATACCCCTTTGTGTCTTTCATTCTTTTTCTTTTTGTGTCTCCGTACCCTGAGTAGCTTTTGGCCTCGGACAGTCTTCCATAACGATCGCCCGGAAAGGGTGGTGAAGGTATTATGTTGTACTGCATTGTTGTACTGCATTTTTAACAAAATCGCATCTTGTGCAACTGACCTTGGACACGCCCCTCCCCGGTCTACCGGAAGTGCGCTGAAAACCAAGTTACAATAAAGCTTCGATTGAAGCTAAATATCCGTGACTGAAGTACAGGTGCGGCAGAAAGTTGTCATATACTTGCTGCAGGGACTGTTCCGTGTTTTTTTGTATTTTTTGGCAATTTCTTTTCTGTTGTAAATTTTTATAATGATATGCATGTATAATCATTTGGATTTGGTTCACCCGCTCCCCCCACCTCTCCCACGCGTGTTTACGGATAGCCCGGAAGTTTGCAGCGAAGGTATTTGTTCCATTGCATCGTGGGACAGTCTGCGCGAAATTTTGTACACAAAATTCCATGGGCGGGCTGTCCGATGCACCGACTCTGTTCCCGTGTTAGCACGCACAGGTAACAGCCGCCGATTTCAACTCCCTAGGTCGGTCGAACTTGAGCTCAGGCTTGCTTTGTGACTCGTCACACAGTCATCGGATTCATTTCCAATGGACGGTAACCGTTCTACGAAAGGGCTACTTTTGTGCGCTCATGTTGCAGAATAAATGAATTTTAACTCGAAATCTTATTTGTCACCATCCACTCTATAGTGGTTATATGGTGCACCCTGACGCTAAACCTCAGATCGTTCAGCGTATACATTATGCATGGCCGTAACGCAAGACACAAAGCCGCATTTGTCTTGTTGGTTAGTTCTTTGTCATCAATGCTAACACTTTGTGTCCGTTATGAAGAGAACCTTTTGTGACATTTCGAGTCGTGTGGTTTTAAGTTTTGTCAGACCTTGCACGTAGTCAATAGTGATTGCAGTCACCTTTAGTCAGTGTAAATTATGGCCACAACTGCATGTTAAACATCATAAAATATGTGTACTAAAACGACGTGCTGAAAGCAAAGAATTTCACAATTGTTCGCGATTTCAAGAATCAGGATTAAAAAAAATCGTTCACAATCGTGACACAGCTATTTTATATTTTTTGTTTTCGCAACACGTATCTCTTTTTTTTCTTCGAATTTCAAGGTGTTCAAGTTAAAGATGCTGTGTCTAGCTGTGCTGTTTGAACGTGCCACCAAGATTTTTTTAAAATTAGACACTCTTCTACTGCCATGGAGAGTTGAAAAGTTAACAGTAAAAAGATTTATTTGTGTAAGTATTCTTATAAGCCCCCCTATTTGTGTAAATATTTTGTATGTGTGTACATATTTTTTGTAATTAAAAATGTATGCAGGGCCCCAATGGAAACCAATTTTAAACTGTTTGGGGACACCCTGGGTAAAGAAATGTAATAATAAATAAATAAATAAATAAATAAATCAGTTATGAGCTTTTCAATGAGACTTTTTACCAAAACCTCGACCAGCGATAGGTAACGGATGTAATACGTTTTGTATAATCAAATTTTAAATACGTAGTGGGACGCTTCTAACTCTCAGAGTGTTTATATAGGCCTATAGACGAGCGAACAAAATTAGAAGCCATTATGGGTGGCATAGTACCCAACCGCACGCGTTCTTAGAGACGAGACGCGCGTGCACCAAAATGCGCATTTTGGTGACCCTATTGGTCAAAAAAGCTCGGAGCGCGTGCATACCACCTGCTGAGCGCGTCTCGCGCAAGCCTGGTGCGACCCAAGAAAAGGCTGTCCTCTAATTATAGGGAAATATTTGCACGTAAAGGCTGCGTCCGAATCGCTTGTCTAGGGCTATTGTCTAGGTGTTCGTCCATTACAACTACGCGTGGCGTGGCCGTAGCTGTAGCTCTAGACGCCCATTTCGGACACGGCCTAACACATAATAATACAATAATTCTAGAAACGGATTGCATAAGGTAGTTCTTTGTTTTAAAATAATACAGTTTTTCCCATAATCCGTTTGTAGGGAGAAATACATTTTTTGTATTGGTATCGCCCAACTCAAGGCCAAAAGAAAAAGGCCACTCAAGTGGGTTGCATAAGACAAGAAAAGACAGAAATCACAGGGATAGAAACATTTCGTTTCAACCGAAGCAGGTTACAGGTAAGGAGTTCCAAAGAGAAGCAGTTGAATTGAATTATAATATCAGTTAGATTACCAACAGAACCGGCAGCAGAGTAATGCTAATTCTGAACAAATTATATTTAATAAAAAAATCATCAAATTCTGAGTATATCGTTTGACGTCTGTTAGCATCATGAAAAGGAAACTACAATAATACTAGGGTAGAAAAATCAAGTCCCTTGACCGCCGTAACTTAAATAGCAATTTGGATAATTTAATTATTTTAAACAGTATCATGTAATCGGCCCCTATGCTGTGAAACCACACATGCACACAGGCAGCCTCAAATCAACACAATGTGTGCAGTGGGACTTTTCCGCCGGAAGGCACACATCGCGGTTTACAAAGCAAACAATAATTGTATTAATAACACATTTCATACTGACTTAATCTCAGATGGCCGGAAGAAACAATTCAGTAATTTCAAGTCTGACCTTAAAAAAGAGAAATGTTTACACGAAGAATCATATTTTGATTTTAGCATACATTTTTTTTCCTGTCAGCTTAAATCAGTTGACAAGTCAATTCATAAGTCAAGTAAAATCATGGGATCATTCACGTACCGGTATATTACGAATTATAACCATTCTAAAACAACACACATTGTTTTTTTTCTGAAATGGACACATAGCCTTTTAGGCCAATTGGGCTTCAAAAAGCGATCGTCCTAAAATTGGTTGGAAAGATCATCCCTTGGAAAGAGATGAAATTTGGGGGATTTCCGGGCAATGTGTGTCTTTAATGGGATAATGTCTATAGTCCCCCGTCTCATTGGTCCCCCGTCTCATTGGTCCCCCTTCTCATTGGTCCCCCGTCTCATTGTACCCCGTCTCATTGGTCGCCCCGTCTCATTGTAGTTCCTTCTTCTCAATAGCCCATCCATAAATTAATTAATTAATTAATTAATTAATTAATTAATTAATCACTAAATAATAATTAATTAATTGATTACCAAGCTAGTGCATGAACTGCATGAACTGAAAGAGAAATCACACAAAGACCGATTGGCGTCACTAAAGGTCAGATGACGGCAGTCAACAACTAAATATACTTCAGATAGCTGATTAAATATAATCCATTTTTAAAGTGTTCCGGAGGTCGCAGGTTCGAATCCCGCTTATGCCAGTTTCTTTGTTCACTTTGAAAATGGATTCAAATTTACCTAGTCAGTTTCCCTTGTGGACTGTTTGACTAAATATAATCCATTTATTAAAAGGGGGACCAATGAGACGGGGGACCAACGAGACGGGGGCCCAATGAGACGGGGGCCCAATGGGACGGGAGACGGGGGTACCAATGAGACGGGGACCAATGAGACGGGTGACCAATGGGACGGGGGACGACAGAGCGGTCCCCCTTTGGGGAGGCTACGGTGTTTTCAAGCAAAAATAATTTCAATTTAAAAGTCAAGATAATCAATGTTGATTTGATGTATATGTGGGCCTACGTGCAAAGCGTGTTTTTACGGTATAAGCGTATCTACTTGTCATAATTTATTCAAGAAATGTATCCGTTTCATAGCAATAGATCTTTGTCTAAGCCTGCTGTTATGTGTGGTGTTCCTACTTAATGATAATTTTCCTGATATCACTGGATGTCATACTCTCTCCTCCTTTTGTCCTAATTCGCTGAATCCCGACGTGATGTTCATCTGATCCAGGCTTTTCCGGCTGGCTATAGTACATGCTGACAGGTTTAGTCAAGAAACACGCGGAGAGTGTATCATGATACATGATGGAGTTGAAAGAGCCAAAGGTGTAACATGGAGTTATGTTCAAAATACGTTTTGCCCCATTGACAGTACGCTTTCACATCCACAACTTGAAGTCGTTATATTCATGGCATACTCCCAATAACTTTCAAATATTGTGGGTTATTTGATTCTTGTTTATCCATTACACTGTAAAGAAAACTGTGGTGTAAAATTTACACCGTGCGGTGTCTATATTGTTCAGTATACTTGTGGTGTGAATTTAACACCCCATTTTTGGACTACATTAATAAGTTTCTTTAGTATCTGTGGGCTCTTAAAGTAATCTATGGAGCTTATGGGGCATTGACAGTGTCGCGTGAAAAATCAGACTCCCTAAAAATCCGACTTGTTGGTAATACTGCGCATACTCAGTAGGCCCCACACGGAGAAACATAGGGTATACGGGAGAGGGTTCGGATTCACGGGGTGATAGGATTAGAATTGGGGATACAATTTAGGATACCGTAGGGTTTCGGTTATTGTTGGGATGAGATTAAAGGTTATGCTATTGCCAAGCCAATTGTGTCCATCATAAAAGCGCAATTGTGCTGCAATGCAAAATGGGTAAAGAGTCGGATATTCTTGGGGAGAGTCGGATATTCATATGACAACGGTTCGAATTGGAAAAGGTGAAACAAACAAACAAACAAACAAACAAACAAACAAACAAACAAACGGATCGCGTGAAAAGATTCGTGCAGTGAGCGAGTATACAACAATCCTACATTGTTAGATTTATTTGTATATATAGAGTGAACAATAAAAGTTGACTAGAACGGGATTTGAACCCGTGACCTCCGGAATATATACCGGAGATCGCAGGTTCTAATTCCGTTCTTGTCAGTTTTCTTTATTCACCATAAAAAGGATTCATAGTCAGTTTCCATTGTGATTTAGTTGATAATAGTCAGTATTAAAATGCATTCCAAACGGCTATTCAATACACATTTATAAGGATATTTCATTGCCACAACTTAACACAACCAGTCACGAAGTTTAACGCACTTTCTCGCGTAAAACGTGTACACGCGGTCATGAACTCAAGTTATGTAGTGCTCGTGGAAATCGATAAGGAATCACATACATTTGTAAGGTTGTCTGATACGATCGTCTGTTGAGAAGCTCAGCGATTACCAATACGCTGGAAATTAAAATGACACTGCGACGATCTTTGATGCACAACCCATGCTACTATGTACAAAAAGGGTTTAGCCTAACCAATTGTTTCGGTTGAAAAAGATCTTTAAAATGTAAGAGTATAATGACATTATGCACGACTCCCCTGTTGAACATGTCGTTTTTCTGTAATTCCTGACGAATGGTTTTGCCTCACGTTGCGGGGAAGTAAATGCTGTGTGTTCATTAATTATAAGACAGAAAGACTCATCACAGGAAATGACAACTGAAATTCGATACCGTCGAGTTCATGGAATCGTCTGCAAAATCATGCCAGCCGCAGTAATCGATACCCGGACATAAAAGGGAAAGGATAAAATGTTGCAGTTGTCTCATAAACGCATGCAACACGGATATAGGGTAAATTAGACCTAAATTGTTGATTGGGACAACAACATTATGTGCACGTAGGCATTCAACAAAGGCATAAGTTTCACATGCAATTTTAATCTTTGTTGACAATTAATAGGCCTGTAAATTAGTTTTAAATCATTTCTATCTTACTACTAATGAAGGATCGATTTCAAAACATCAAAACATAACAACATTACCATGACGTAATCCTCGAAACTACTCTTTACATATTACATACCTAATTATATGGGATCAGAAAGAAATATTAAGGAAACCCCTATGTATACGAGTGAATTTCCTGTATATGAGAGCAAAACTTCGAACTGCAATTCGACAGCTTTATTTACAAAGCCGCGCCGGTGTGTGGAATTTCACAACGACGTATTTGTAGGATTATAAACGGTATCCGAAAAAAACTGATTCAGCCTTGAGTCAACACTTCGTACAAATGGGAATCGGCCAAATTCCTCCCTTTTCAAGTTAAACGGCCGTGCATGTCTGCTGTTAGGCAAAGTTCAAAACATATTTAGAGTCACCACTCACTTCTTTTTAGAAGCCACATTTTGGATCTTTTCTCCCCCAAAATGCAGGCCCTTTACGCTGGGAGGGGGTTCGGGGGTTCGACTGAACCACCCCCACCCCCGGGCTAAAGTCCTCCATTCTCGAGGGAAGCCAGCTCTTTAAAAAAAAACGACGGCCATCTTGGGAAATTTGGCCTTCATTTTTGGGGAAAGGCATATAACGCTGATCATTTCAAAATTCGTTCGCATAATCATGAAAAATTACTTATAGGCTCATACTGGATTTTTTTTTTTTGTAGAATAAGCAAATTGCAACACGAAGCTCATATCCCGTCAATCAGCTATCTGGCGCTCGAAGTTCTGAAGAAACTGCGATTAAAAGAAAATGATAAAGCTAGTGAATCAGAGGTTCAGTTTTAGAGATGGGAGGGAAACCCCAATGTTATTATCATGGAGAAACCCCACAGAATCAGGTAGGGACTGAAGACTAAATCCACATGTCGGCTCTTTGGGGGACTCGAACCCGGGTCACAGAGTGAATGCAAAGAAAGGAGCGCTACATCGTACAACCTGACCTTCCACTATGACATGCCTCTATCTTTGGATGTTTGACATGGATGTTTTTTTCTCTCAGGAAACTGACCTATTTCCTAGTCCAGGAGCGGCCGGATGGATGTCACGGTACACTCTACCATCAACTCGTACCAACAGCAACGCAGAACAGGAAAACAGCAAAATGAAAGAGTTAGTGCAGCATCATGCTCCTTTAAATGTATACAGTGTAAAAATGTTTACGTCATGAAAACAAATATTGTACAATTTAGATGAAAACAACCACTGTGTATTAGTTGACATTTTTTTGTCACACGCTCTGAAGTACGGTACTTGTGTTTGCCGTGATTTAGTTGCCACCAGCTAAAGATTGACTTTGTATTACTTTTGCACACCCCCCCCCCCCCCCCCCCCCCCCTGGTGGCCGGCCGGGCAGCCCCAAACTGTCTTGACATTGCAATTTCGTGGGGGGGGGGGGGGGGTGGATTGTTACACTGATGTTTCCCAACGGTCGGGACTGTGGTCATGCCCTTGTCATAACCCCCTTCTTTTCAGATTATTTTACGGAAAAAAATGGTTTCTTCATTCGAGTAACTTTGGGGGATTTTTTTTACCAAAAAACGGTTTTGTCCTTAATTAACTAGCTCAACCGTAAAAAGTAGAAACCATTCTGGTTGAAAAAAAAATCTGAGGGTTATTCGTGGTCCGTGGTTCAACTTATCCGAGAAACGCGCAATCATGTTACAGAGTATAAACGCAATTCATATAGCGCGCCAAAACCTCGAAATTAGCATCCGTGACACAACAGATTACACCTGTACATTATGACTCACGCATTAAGGTATGCTGGGGCATACCTTTGCATGTCAATCAGTACATTGTCACAAATAAAGTATAGGTCATGGGGCGGGGGTGGGCGCCCATAGATAGTGCTGCGCAGGTATACGTGTTGGTTTGTGAAGGAAATCTCATGTTGTCGAATCCGCTGCCATAAAGCTCTATTATGTTTGTTTACGGCTGTTCTTTGTTTGGGCTAAGTAAACTACGTGTATATGTTTTTTTTTTAAATAACGGAAGGTTTGTGCAGAATCAATCAGCCCGGGTGATGAAATTGTAACCGACGGGTTAGCTTGTCCGTAAAGGCTCGTTTTCTGTCACAAATGTGACCGAATCCTACGAAATGAGTATTAAGATTTTTTTACTTGTTTGTGTTTGCTCGCATTAGAAAGAGCATACTTGGCTCCTCATTTTGATGTACCGGTATCACTCACTTGTACATGATGAATATGGACATTATGTGGGTAAAAACCTTGACAGTTCCTGTCGACTCCCACAGTATAATAATAAGTCATCATAGGGCCTGTAACTCAAAAGTAGCTCTGGAGACTTGTGACTCATTTTGTTGGGTTGGGTCAGAATTGACTTTAAAGACAATGTCCGCAGATGCTTGGAAAAGAAAAAGCCATTGTCACTTTCGGCTTAAAATTTGAAATTATGCATCTAAATTTCATATTAATAAATGGGAAAACAAAATTGACAACGCTCCGTCTCTCCAGCACTGTGCACTGCTGCATCTATCTAAATGTTCTTATTATCGTGCATTCATAATACTGCCATTCAAAAAATGATTACAGTCCACATGCAGCTAGCCGTATGTAGACTGCGGTTTTCTTATTTAAAAATTATAATACACTACCCCGCCCCATTAGGCTGCGAGTTAAACAGTTTTCTGCTCAAGAGAACTATTTTACCTAAAAAAGACGGACGGCATGAGATCTGCAAAATAAGTGCGGACTTGGGCTATCCCCTCGACGACAAATAGTGTGAGGTATGGATACCGGGAGGGAGGGGGGGGGGGATAACTATCCCCTCGACGACAAATAGTGTGAGGTATGGATACCGGGAGGGAGGGGGGGGGGTAAGGTCACTCTGCACTTTGCCGAGTTGGGTCAGGATGCATTGCGTTTTGGTCTGACGAGGCCGTTTTAATCATTTTTTGACATTCTAAAATCTAGCGTTTTCTTTTTCCAGACTGCATTTTTACAAAAGGACCTATTTAACATAATTATTGATAATTCTTATTAAAAGCTACAGGCCTAGGAGCCTAATGTTTGTTTTGATATAGTTTCTGCGTACATAATATTTTATTCATTTCTTTTTCGCAACCACTAATACTAATATAGTGCATGGCTGGATTAAAACACAAGGATTAAAATGATTAATTAAAAACCCTTTTTTTTCGAAACAAACATCGAGGTTTACTGAGAGGTTTGTTTTCCCGCACCTTTTCAAAACCTGTGGAAATCTGAACAAAGAGAGTCCCACTGCGCGTTTAGTTTCAGTCAAAAACAAACAATTTGCCTACAATCGTTTTTATTTTATTTTGGAGCACAAACAAAGTATTATGCATTGTCTATACATAAACCCTGGGCCAGTGTGAAGCCATTTTGCGGTTTCGCCGTGTTTTTCTTTCCCTTTATTGTCAGGACGAAAATAGACGACGGCCGCCTGTGGTTTTTTGACGACCTAAATAGGTAATTGTTCCATAACTAAAATCTCACGGTAAACAAGTTTTCATTTTTGCGAGTTGTTGACAGCTGTAGAATATAAAAGTCACATTGTTGTTAAGCTGTGAAATACGGAGACATTGTTCAGTTGGAGCCTTGTTGAATCAACAAAAACCGCCAGTTCTTCTCAGTCGCGATCCCATCGACGAAAATGACAGTTTTGACTCTTGACAGGGTAGCCAAAATACGTTAAAGGGACACATTGCCTTCAAATGTCATGAAATTTTGCTGTTTGGAAATGTTCCTTATCTTTTATAAGAGTTGTTCATGCAAAAAGACCTGTATAATGTGTTGTAATTAGTGAGCAGTGATTACAAAAAAAAAAAATGGCCTCTGACCCCTGACATCTGACCCGCGAAACATAGACTTATTTCCAGTAGTAAAACAGCATTGGGAACCAGACCTTCTTGTACCACACAATGCGTTGGCGCCAGGCTGGCGCCGCGGCCATCCATTTACGAGTACCGTCCGTGTCCCGCGACGAGACAGTCCCGATATCCCTACCATATATCACCCAAGACGCGGGGCAGGCTTCGCTTTTTCAGGCTACACAAAACAAGCTCCTTACAAGGCTTGCGGATTGACCATTATGGAATAACAAAAGTATTCCAACATGTATTTTTATTTATTAACTATAAAAAAAGTAATTGAATATCACAAACAGACGGTTATTGTAATAATAATTGCCCAGATGTAGCCTACTTCAACCAGCTGCGACTGGAAATACGACTGGTGAACACGGTCCGCCATTTTGTGGAGTCAAAAATTTGGTTCTACAAAATGGCGGACCGTTATTTGTCACGAAATTAAACAAAAACCACGCCATTTGAAAGGAATAGTTATGTGAATCTTTATATTCTACTTTTAAAAAAGCTTCCCAACCATATCCATTTCATTTGTATAGCCCAAATCGCCAAATCCAAAGCAATGTGTCCCTTTAATGTCGAGGTGTGATTTGGGAAACACAATTGGCGACTGGGTGTTGAAATATGTAACGGGAATTTCAAGGAAATTTTTGTCAACGCCTCGCTGAAAATGAAATTGTAAAAACCAAATTTCCCGTGGGAAATACACTCAGGAAGTATAAAACCGAAAGACAAACAAATTACACTATTAAAATAGAATAACAGATTTGGTAAGGACAAGGAAAATTATGACAATCTGTTTAATAAAGTAAAAGTCAGCGTGTCTTTTTCCCTTTTTTATGGAAGTCGCCCAATACAAGGCTAAAAGCCGCGGTAGATAAAGGGAGGGCTACGACAGAGGTGGTGGGGTTGGCCACATTTTAGGTTGCCAGCCCTACCGCCCTTAAGCTTTACCTGTATCCAGATCTAGAGGATAAATATTCAATAAATAGCAAAATAAATTATCTCCAATATTCTGACCTATACACCCAACTTCCACAGTTGGTGAGATGAGGCCAAACTCACCTTCCTGAAAAGGCTAACAATGCAAGGTATGAGGGGCTCCAATTGGGGAATTAAAGATGTTTAAGATTTACCAAATGCAGGGGGCGGTATAGGCTTACATAACCCAGAATACTTTTTTCTAATAGCCCCCCCCCCCTTTTTTTCCCTTCCTCTGATTCCGGCAATTTCGACTATAAGTTTGTGATGGGGAATACTTTTGTACAGGTCAGAGCCTTGGTCTGCAGGCAGAGGATATGATCGGTTACTTACACTCTGCACCTATATTCACCTGTCTCCTCGGGCTCTCAGTTAAGAGAGCTTTTTAATCAGCTTTCTTGTAATTTTGTCATCGTTTTTTAAATTACCAAATAAAGGGCTAAAAGCCACTCTAGGTTTAAGGCTACGATCAGAAGTAGGGTTGGCCACATTTTGAATTGCCAACCCTACCACCCTTACGGTTTTCCTGGGCCCAGATCTGAATGGAGGACAATTCTTCACCAGATTCCAGAGAAATGATCCAAATTTTCAGATCGATGGACCCATACGGTATAACTAATTCCACCGACGGTGAGACCAACTCACCTCCCTCTTTAGCATTTTTTTTTTCGAGAATAGAATTAAATTGATTTGAAATCACGTGAAGCCTCTTGCACAGGGACGATAGCTCCATCGATTCCATCATTTCGTAAATTTTAACTTGGGCCTACGCCCTACGGGCGAAATACCGGAAGCACACGAAAACCAGCGGTGCCTGGTTTCTGCTGATGACGGTTGGAGCATGCTGATTGAAACGTCGGGTTAATGCCCCTGATTCTTTTCGAAACCACGCTTCTCCTTCGGGAGTCAGTCGCTTCACATTGTGTGTGGGCCGCAAGCGATTTTTTTCCGTAGGTGGGTGTATCAATTCATGACTAATTCAGTGTTGCATTGATCACTGCACAGCCAGCACTTAGGTTCTCACCTACAGAAAAGAACTAGCGAGCCGCAAACTTCTCTCAATCCATACACGGACTGATACTTGTTGTCCATGTATGTAGCGCGCCCTCAACTTGCACCCAGCCAGTTTCAGAAACAGGGGGGCGCTATAACGTTTCGATCGATCAGGCCCATTATAGAGACCTCACCTTGCGGACGCGCGTACGCGTCAACCGGGAGCAAGTTCGATTATAGTCTTGGTTCAATGAAGGAACAAATAACATGCAAAACATATTTCTCTGTTAAATAAACGTTGAATTGATTTTTATTGGGGATATCGTTGGGGATTATACTTCTGCATGCATTACGTTACGTGTGTGATTCATGTCACAAGTAATTAAAGCACTGTCGAGAATCACAGACGCATTTTTTAGTAAAGTGAAATTCGTACTCTGAAATTCAATATGAATTGCCACACAGGCTGGCCTAGGGGGTAAGGGTATAAAATTCAGTTTTTATGATGGTTTTAAATATCCCTATTTATATTCATATTTGCCCCAACCACTCTTTTCTATTTGCCCCAACTTAAGTTATAGCTGGCTGGATCGATGTGATGATTCGCCATGAGCCTAGAGCTGGAATTTGCAAGCTAAATTTAAACCATATTTCATGCATGTCCAAATACAACAGTGCAGGATTTCGTTTTCACTCTAGAGACTGACCGCATACTCGTACTCCGATTGTACTGCACGCAGGAATTCCGGCCCGTCCTCGATCGACTGGGGCTCAGGGTTTGCAAACACAAACGAATTAATACTGGCCCTGAGCGTCCTTCTTCAGCACCTCGTCGGTCAGGCTTTATCCAAAGCCAACTTGAGGTTTTGTACAATGACGAGTGATTTGGAAATTGGAGGCGAAGTTGTTATTGAAATCAAAACAGAGAGGCACAAGTTCCTTCCTCCATGGAGGAATAAAAACACATTTTATTCCTCCATGGTTTACCCCTTCCTCCAAGGTTTACCGAACCCAGTTTACCCTTCACGAAACGGTCGTTCCCAGTCACGGTTGCTTGTAATTAATTGTGCGATAATCGCGTATCGCATATCGCGCGCTCAATGACATGACAGTGGCCATTCATATGTTTACATTAGCCCCAGATCCCGACCCGTAAATATATATTTAGGTCATCACATAATTCATATGCATGTCGTTTTGCGATCGCTGATTGGCTCCCTAGGAAATCCTAGGGAGAAATAAAGAAAAAGTTAAACCGCTAGTGCAGGATTCCCAAGACGACAGTGCGAGCCCATGAGTTGACATAATCGTACCGTCAGAGGGCGCACTGCATAGAACGAATAAACGCGACGTTAACACGGTCCATTATCGATCACTGTCGTCTTGAACCAAGACTAGTTCGATCAGGGACCAATGGTTAATTAGTGGTTCGTGACGTGCGTACGTTTTGTTTTAACCCAGAGCCAAATCATGTTTATTTATTTACGTATTCAATGCTTAAGATTGCAAATGGTATTGGGGAATAGTTGGAGACGAAGCCGAAGCCTAAGCCGAAGCTAGGGTTTGAGAAATGCCCGAACAGCCATCTTGGGTCCAAAATCTGAAGTTGCCGCAATCGTGTGGCAACTCTATCTTTGGCTCGGCAAGGAGAATTAGAAGAGCGCCCTCTTGTGTTTAATGACTGCCTGCGGTCTGAATCGCCGAGAGGAAAGTATGTACCAGAAATGTCAGTCATAATCACACGATTTATCATACGAGACTTTGAACAGATGGTCATGGAACTGCGTTCCCATCAGGAAAAGGCTGCAGACTTCGCAGTGAGTTATGATAATGTTGTTTGTGAGTGACGAGCCGGTCAAGGCCTGTTTACTCTGGTCATTATGCCAGAATTAGTCCACGATTATCTCATGTGTGTACATGTGATATTTAACACACCACCGCTAATGAGACATGACAGCCACGTCTGCGGGATGGGGGAAATGTGTCTTCCTCCCCGTAGGCCTTGGGTTCTATCTTGCGCTCGAAGCATCCTTTCTCGGAGTTCGGTTTCCTCCTTACTAATGGACACATTAATCATTGCGCCCCATCATCCATCTTCAGCTTAGGTCAAAGATGCAGGACGAGGACAATTTTAGCCTTTCTCCTTGATCGATAGTCACACCCCTTGGGCCTGCACAAACTTTATCAGTTTCTACCGCCGCCCTTGAGTTAATGAGAGTTGGCATAGCAAATGATGGGAACATGCTGATGTTTTGAAGTGGAGATAATTTTCGGAAACCTTTCTGTGGGGAAAAAATGTGACAATTTTAAATAGTGATACAGTAAAAAGAAAGTCGGATTTTATGCCCAAGAGTTTACTCTTCTCTCATACTATGGCCTATAGACGATATATTTCACCCAGGGTGAAATTGCTTCAAGTGCTTCGAGTGCCATATTTCCTGCATGCACATACACTCAAAAGCATTTTTTAGAGTGTCATAAGGTTCAACAAATTGGCTAACTAAGTCTGTTTGTCTTTCGGCTGGGCCGTGAAATGTCAACTTGGGGTAAGTTTCCTGGACTTCATATCAAGCGTTGTTGCTTTCTTCTGTTTGCAAGTGGAATGTTAGAAACCATATTTTAAAAATTGAGTGAAATTTAAGAACTTGGCGCCAAACAAAAATCGTAAAAACATGTGTTCGCGCCAAGGCGCCAAATCCCTAATCGTTTTTGTTTTGCTCTCTAAAAATAATAAGGAAAGCACAAGGTCACTCCTAATCAGAAAGACAACATACTTGAAGAGAACTTTAAAAAGTGAACCGTGAATTATAGACACTGCGATCGAAAGATATGCACAATGGAGATAAAATATTTTCGAATACTAATTTGTTCTTCAATCGTTCATGGCGCTGTTGTGAAACAAGATATGGGACGGAGGGACCCGTCACCCCCAAGGGGGCGGATCCAGTATTGTTTGCAGGGTGGGGGGGGGGGGGGGGGGGGGGGGGGGGGGGGGGGGGTGGGTTCTGAAATGTTTTCTGTACACATTGCCCAAAAATGTCTCAACGTGGTGGCCGCCATCTAACCTCTTTGTTTTGTTCTTCCCCGTACACCGCAAAATACGACCTTTACTTGGTTTTTGCTTTTTCTTTTCTGGTTTGCTACGGTACCCTAGGCATAGGCCAAAACAAAACAAAACAAAACAAAACAAAAACCAAAACAAAATTAGCAAGGGGGGGGTCGAACCCCCCCCCCCCCCCCCCCCCCCCCCGCATCCGGATCTGGCGGACTGCCCCTTCTTTTGTGTTGGTCATTATTTTTTCCTATCCCTGGTAATCTCAGGAATTCTTTCAGATTCTGGGAGGGGGGGGGGGGTGTTAGGTAAAAATAGTCTGGAGTGTGTATAGGTTATAGGGGGACCCCTTGGTCCCCATATCGTGTCGGGGTGTATTTCAGTATAGGGCCTATCAGTAAAAACCCTGTTTCAGAGTCCTTCTTTATTGCAAATGTGGATGTGGTTCCCAGCTTGGGACGAACTGGCGATTTGTTTGCAGTACTGCAGTGTACGTGAACTTTCGACCGCAACTGTACATACAAAGGGCCGTGTTTTGTGCTTGGACAATTTAGTTCCCTGAAAATCTTTTGTTTTCTAACTTGATCGCATTTTCAAAGTGGTAATTCCCATCGCCATTTGTTTACCGTGCGACCGACAGGTTGGTTGGTTTACTAGGGGACCCCGACCTAACACCTGTAAAAGCCAGGTGCAGTTTCGGAATTGTGGGCGGCAATTGAAAATAATAAATCTATTTGGAAAGGAAAAATTCTATAAATTTTCGGCATGGGATAATATTGTTACAAGAGATGGTGGATGTAAGTGTGTGGTAGCCGTAGCAGTGCGTTGAGATAATGTCGTAGCTTGAGGTTTTTTTTGGTCGTTACGTTCCCTATATTTGATTGAGAAAACAGAGCGGGGGGGGGGGGGGGGTGTTCCCAAACCCCTTTCCTGGGGTTGGCCCCGAAAATTAATCCTAGGTATTTTGATCCCTACATTTTTAGTACTCGGCGCCTTCCGGTCTATAGGTCTTAAAAATGGACAATTTCTCTGGAATCTGTTGAAGAATTTCTTCTCTAGTTAGATCTTGACACCGGGAAAAACGTAAGGGTTGTAGGGTTGGCCAATTCAAAATATCGCCAGCCCATACCACCTCTGATTGAAACCTTGATAATTACCTTGAGAGCCTGGTATTGGGTGATTTCAAGAGCACTTCAAGGGAATCTTTTCATTACCGGAAATATCTAATAAAAAACTGTTGCTACGCACTGTAAAAAATTTGCCCGTAAAATAACGGTCGAAAGGCGTCAGCAGCAAACCACCCGTAACCGTATTTATAGGGTGTCGTATTAAATTTTACTGATAAGCCGGATTTTTTACGTGAAAAGTCTGTAAATACTGCCATTTTTACCGACACCGTTTGTTTGTTTTAAAACGGAAAAGATAGTACTGAAGTCTGGGTTTGCCATTAATTAACTGCAAATTCGCAGGAAAGGAATGAAGTGGGAACCAGACCAAACGGAAAGTAACTTATTATAGATTACTATATACAGACGGCTACATAACCTACTAAACACTACAAACTGGAGATGGATTATCGTGCTTTAGCTTATATTCAATCTACCCACCATAATAAAGTCATGGTTTCCCATGAACAATACGAAAGAGATGTGATGAGATCTCACCTATGTTTGTAAACAATCACAATTATATTGTGTACGGTATTTCAGAGGTCGCAGGTTCGAATCCCGCTCCTGCCAGTTTCTTTGTTTCACTTGAAAATCATACTGTGGAAATGTTTGAATAAAACATATTATGGTCAAGAAAAGTGTATTTTTGGGACTAAAAAATGCAGTTTAACCTGACTTTTGTGAACACACATTTCCTCATTTCTGATTGTTCGTGCAATTGCTACGTAATGATCAGTCTATCTTTTACGGGTTAGCCCTAAAATGTAACGCGCAGTCCATTTACGGTTACTCACAGTGGAATATTATCATGTTTTTCACCGGTAAAAAATACGGGATTTTTTACAGTGCATACAAGGGATGATTATTTTCTCAGATGTACAGTTACTGATTCCAACAAAATCCACACTACAAAAGTCTTTTGTTCACAGCTTATGTCCAAGCAAGATCCAACAGATATATTTTAGAATTGTTGGAATCCATTCCGATCGAGCAGGGCTACGGTACAGTTTCTCTATAATCTCAAGACGGCTTGATGACGAGTATTGCGTCGAAATCTTGGTTTACCAGCAGACAAAAACAGAAGTTCAGCCTTACGAAATCATTCAAAGTTGGAACAGTGATTGCAATATTCCCGTGTTCCATGAACTCGGTGGGTTTTTTTTTCTTCAGTTTTTTCACTATTCACCGCAGACGGCTGTTACCCTGTCAACGTAAGGTGTCTGTAATTGCATCCGACCCTGGCGCGATTCAGCACAAACCCTAAAAGTTATCCCTTCCAAAACAGGAACTCAGAGGAAAGATAGGATTCCATGTCAAGATAGAAATGGTCTACAGTATCCTGGCGTACCCCCCTCACTTCCCCACAACAACATACAGTCCCTTTGGTCGAACGCTGAGTTCCTGCATAGTGTTGTCCTGTCAAATTACTATTACCAGACGCCCAATAATAAAATATCATAACCACACCATAGGCCTACTCAAATAATATTCAGTTACTCAACTCTACATAATGCTGCCCCTCTTTACGATTCTGATTTTTTCCCCACGGTCAGCCCCTAGGATTTATTTCATCTCTTAAGATAAATTTCAAAACTACTACATCAAACTCATCGTGTCTGAATTAAAATAGAAAACACGACTTAGATTGTTTTTCCAGGTGTCCAGAAGGTTCTCTTGATGCTTTTCATGAGTTAATATCCCGAAAAGTTTTTTCCTATAAAATTTATCTTCGGAGATGGATATCTTTTCCCGGAATAAACTCATGAAAAGGCATCCAAGACGAACCTTCTGGACACCTGGTAAAAACAATCCATAAGTCGTGTTTTCATTTTGAATTCAGACACGATGAGTTTGATGCAGGAAATGAAAACATCTCTGTTCTACAATTTATCTTCCCACTTGCCACTCCGGTCTGCCAATCAAACCACGCAAGCCAGTGCCTCATTTGCATAACCCATTGCTCTTACCTTCAAAGATTTGTTCCAAGTAATAAATTAACTTTTCAGGGACACTCCTCTCTGCCAATAGAACAAGCAAGAACAACCAGTCTCCTCATTTGCATATCCTGTGCAAGTCCTATTCATTAATTCCACGTTTATCATTTTTTTTCCCACGGCCAGTAAATTGTGGACGTCACAAAGTCACCGTCAACTACTAGCAATGGACTGGGTGGGTATCGCCTGACTAGGGTCATTGTACCCTGTGATACTTGTACCTTTGTGCTCCTGTACCCTCTATGTACTCCACTGGGTGACATTTTGGGCTCTGCTGCTCCGAGGGTATCAGCCTGGGAGGAGACCTGACTCACTTCATCCAGAGCAAGGAATCTTTGGGCCAAGCGTGGGTGCGTGGGATTGCCTGCAAAGCTAGCTTCGAACGGAGTACCGGTATTTGGTTGAAATCTCCGCGCTAACATCTCAGAGACCTCGAGTACTGACCTGTGTTATTCCTGAGGTAAGGTCGAATTTCCTCCTTTTAAGAACTATTAAAGCTTCCCTCTCACGGTTTCTAAACTTGTTCCAAATGTGACCCTTGACAATCCGACGTAGTGTAGGCCCGCGCCTAGGCCTACACATTGGTAATTCTCAATTTTTTACTGAATTATTACGAAATACCTTAATAGACTGTAGTAATAGTAGTCTCAATCATCCTGTGAAATTATTGCACCAGGTGTGCTGTCGGTCAAGAAAAGTGGAAATTATATCGTCTCCCAACCGATTTCCAGCTGGAAATCGTTGGAAAACTGCCCTGCAGCCTTTAGTCCAAGGCGCGCGTAGGCTACCCGGGACGAGTCGGGCGTGCCCCGGACATGCTGGCATTCAGGGGCGCATCACGTGTCCAGGTAGCCACGCGCGCCTTGACTAAAGGCTATCATCCGCCGACGGTTAAACACGAGCGCGTTTTTTCTCATCGTTTTTTCCGCACCCAACAACGCTAAAACTTTGAACAGGGTCAGTGGAACGATATGTCCTATAACATACAAGTACTAACCCCCAAATCCGCCCATTTTTGAAAATGCAACAATGGACCAATCATGTAGGGCCTACACTGCCTTTAATAAGCCTATACTAACACAAATGTGCTATGAAATCATGAACTGATGCAGGGCTGAGATTCGTCAGGATTTTTCCCAGATTGGCAGTATTTATGTCAGGAATTTTACTGATTTCAGAGAATGTTGAAGGCATCTCCTTTTGAATTTGGGAATTCCCGAGGTGTTTATCCTGAAGGGTGTTTTTACCTGTAACAGTGGATATTCATATAGACCAATAGAAACGGGTATTTTAAGGGGGTGCCTTTAGGCAAATACAAACCATAGACCCTATGTTGCTCTGGGGTCTCGGCGACCCCCAAACACTGTAGATGTCGTGGATTTTTCATTTTCGGCCATATCTCACTCCTGCTGATGGGACGAATCATGTACGTGGCTTGTCGTTAGACACATGACGTATTTAAAAATGAGAGCCCTGAGCAACTCAAATTGATGCAATTTTTGTTTTACCATTGTCGAAATCAAAGAGTTGAGTGAATGATGGAGCATACGGCCTCAGTGTTTTGTCCCCCTAGGCCCTAAGTATTTATGGTGCCATATTTTGCAAAATCATGACTTTTTGGACTGAAGCCTCTGCAAATTTATTGATATTCCCAATCCCTTAGGGTACCCCTGTCTTGGATGTTGATTTAAACCGACCTTGCAGTTTCTCTCCATTGTTACATTGGTTATGTGTTTAGTCATTCCGGCTTTCTAATACATTAGGTCAACGTCATAATGACGCCAGTGTCTATATTCAACCGTGTTGAGTCCTTTAAATAGAGCTTTACGTTTTTTTTTTAAGAGGACATTTAAAATGGGATTTACTTGTTGGAACGCCTCAAAATGTCACAGGGTTTCGTAATAAACTTCCGACAACGATTTTGTGGAGATATTATTGTGCACTCAGCCGCATCGAAGTTTGTCAGCGCCTGCACCAACGGAACATTTGTTTGTTAATAGTTCCACGGTCTGCTTGAACTTGCAGACCCGTCGGTAATTCCTATTCAATTTCCCCCCGTTCCGCCTACAGACCAATGAAACTCGGCATGGCTGGATCGGTTCTTCCTCCTAAGTGTTTTTCCCAACCCGAGAGAAGAGATCTATACGGCCAGAGGCCAGGGGTCCCTTTTTAAACTCGGTGAAGTTGATGTATCCGCTCGGGTTGCAGACCATTCCTGGGTCGGAAATGAAGCCTATCCGCCGTCGAGGATCTCAGGATGTA
>JAZGUH010001136.1:0-73555 GCA_037893225.1 Hippasteria phrygiana | reverse complement strand
GAGGGAATTGAGTTATTACTTATTCATTGGGCGTGTGGGAGTGTGGAGGGAACACTGTGGTGTCGTACATCACTAGTTCCATCCAGCACCAGGCCACCCGTTGGCTCCTAGCCACTCAGCAGCCATTTTTCAAAACTCGCTGTCAGTTTCGGCTTGCCTTTCAGATTAAAAACACAAACCAGGAGTTCAGATGAACCTTACGGTTTGCAGTTCCCTGAACTCGTATAATAATAATGACAAATAATGTCATACTTATTATAGTGCTTAAGGTTACAGAATGAAAATAGCAACATGTCACCTATAATTCTGAAAGATTGATGAAAATTGATACAATGTACATGTATATTTTGTGTTCTTGTAATTCATTGGGAGTAAGGACAGAAAAAATCATGGGGCATGCACCCATCCACAAAAGTATACCCCTTTGGTGTCCGTGAACCGTTAATACAAGTGTCTCTAAGCATTGCTCCTGGTCATCAGGCTATGAGATAAGTGCTTATGCAGCCGTTCCAGATCAGCGCAATATGTCCCATACCCATTTAAACTCCTGGGTGGAAAGAAGTGCCTTGTCTGGGAAACAAGCATCATGATCCCTCGGTGGGGTTCGAACCCACAAACCACTGCACTTGAGTCGGACATCGTATCCATTGAAATACGGTGTCGCTTGAATATCAGAGTAGGCTCCGTACGCAAAAATAATGAGAAACGTGTGGTAAGGCTGACGTGTGGTAAGTGCGGATTAGGGTGGGGAATACGGTTAGGGTTAGGGTTTAGGATAGGGTAGGGTCTGGATGATGTTGTATGCCATTGCCCAAAAGTATGGTGTTCATTATAAAAGCGCTATTGTGTTGCAATGCATTATGGGTAAGAGTCGGATATTGATGGGAGTCCGATATTCATATGACTACGGCACTCGTGACCAATTCAGTCTTGGCAGGGAAGAAATGATTAGCCTGGGGGAAATTGCATGATGGGATATGCTATGGCGCTCAAACACCCAAGAATGTCTGATAGCCAAGAGCGCCATCTATCAATTGTAACAATGCTAAATATAATGGCTGCGCCCATGTATGTTATTTAAGTATTCTCTTCAAAAACCTTTTGAAAAAAAAAAATTCTTTCTTAGTTTGTTCAGAAAAAGCTTTTTTTTTTTTTAAACGGGAAGGGGATTTTACCACATTAAGCTGACTTTAAATGCTTCCCCTAGATCATCCGCCATTTTTGCTGTACATCACGTCAAATTACGTTATGTTCTTGTGAACCCCTGACCAGCAGGTGGTGTGTGATCTTGATCCGAGTGCAACATTCTTGGGTCGCGTTCCTGCCATTCGGGCACAAGAACTGTGAATCTCTTGTTGAGAACAGACCATCCAAACTCAGCCATAGAGTTGTTCCCATCATGCACCAAAGGAAATTCCCTCGGGACTGACCGTGTGAATTAATATGGACAAGGTGAACCTTTGTGTGAAAAGCTTGAGATCAATTGTCTGAATTTAGTTTTGATTGTAAGAACGAGGTCCAAATCCTGTCCAAGTCTTTTGGATTTTTTTTATCAGTCACCAGAAGTAATGGTTACAGTGCTTGAATACCATTATCATTAGTGGGCAAACCTTAATTTAATTGTTAATTTCTTGCAGAATGAAACATAATGATAATAATTTCTTTTTATTGTGTTTGTCCTTATTTTAGTCTTGCCAAGCCCAATGCATTAATTAGAGTCGCAGTCTCAAAAGATGAAAGCCGTCTTTTTCTGGGCTCTCTCCTCATCAAAATGGGCACCAGCTCGGAACAGCTTGCCAATGTGGTTCAAACAATGGAGCTGGGTGGGGCCAACATCCAGCCACTATGACTCCTCTCACTGAGGTTTGTAGTTTATCTTTTTATCTTGAAGCCCTTTCATTTATTGTACCTAACGTCTTTACTCTTTTGTGTCACAATAAAGACCTCAAATTACTTTAAAACCTGCTGCAATGTAGCAGCCTCCCTGCTTTGCTGAGAATATGAGACTGGTACCCAAACTAGCTTGGTGCCGATGTGATATGACCTAGTCTGTAGTCATTCACACTGTGCTGTCAAGGAACATGTCCAAGATGGCTACTTGGCATGAAGAAACCAAAATAGGAAGTGTGTGCTTCTACTGGTCCCAATGTTGTAATAACCTCCCTTGGAATCACATCATGCTAGAATATGTAGAAAATGTCTGATAAAACTACATATTTTCATCCAAGCACCACAGTTTTTCTTCATACTGCTGATGATTGAGTCTGTTCACACTAATGGTTACAAAAAGTTAGAAATTCAGATGAAAACCAAAGACAGGAGTTTGAGACATTGAGTTGTTTGTCATGCTTTATCTTTCTGTTCATTCTGTATCTTTCTGTAAGAATATTGCATACCAAAACAATAAAAAAAATTGGAGTATTTGATAAATGTACAGAGGATCAATCTTCAAGATGTGTATACATTTATAACCTAGACAGATTTGTTATCATAAAATGGTGGGGAGTTTGAAATGAAAGGAATCCATTATCTCAAATTGTGTTCCTAATACAAAGCTATGTAATGATGAGGTATTGTCACTTACCTAAGGATAAACCTCTGGATATTTTCAAACGTAGAGGTTGTACATCTTCAAGATGGTCACGTTCTTAACAGGGACAGATATTTGTTGCAGAGTGTCTGCCCATGTTGTGAATGTTGTTCAAATTGCATCCTAATTTATTCTAAATAGATTTGCCTTATGTTTGAGTGATAACAATTTCCAGCCCTGACCCGCCATGTCCCTCCCTCTTGTAAGCATTTGGACAGACCCGATTCCGAACCGCTAAGCTGCTACTGCTTTCCAGTGCTTGGCCTAAATCTGCCTCGGCGAGTCACAGCAGATGGAGATTGGTCTCACTGATTCATTGCCGTCATCTCATCAATAAATTAAGACTCCTTTTTGGTATAAAGACATCAGCATTAATATTACATTGGCATTATTAACGATGTAATATCATCTGTTTTCAGGAGCTTGTCCACTTATATTCTCATATTCAGTTGGGCCAAGCCCGCAGTGCACTTTTCTTTTCTGGGTTTGTCGTCATTTCGGCTCTCTGTATTCTGTTACTTGCACCAAAAGATCCGTCCTTTTTACCTTTGTTTTTGTTCTTTGTGTTTGTCATCCAGATGACTGTTTTAATTTGACTTGCTTGATTAGTAGCAAGGTTGTCCCCCCCCCAGACTACCACCCTGATCAGTCTCAGTTTCTTTTTGTTTTCTTACCCTTTACTTCCTGTTAGTGTTTATATTTTGTTTTGTTGTTTTTTTTGTGTTTTTTTGCTGGCCTGTCTGTTGGTCGTTGCTGTCTGTTGGTCTTGCTGTGTCTTTATACATGTTATCAGCTTTATACGTGGTTGTTGGCCTTCCTTACTGACTCGATCTATGTTTCTCTCTCAAAAGCTATTGCACATTCAATTTCCGTTGTCATGTCCCATCTCATCTTCCAGAGGTTGTATGTCCGTCAGACTAGTGGACTGTGTCTGACAGTTCATTAAGCTATCAATCCATCAGAGCTGTCAAATAACCTCTGTCCTCTAAGTCCTGCATCTGTGTGTCTGTTGGTTTGTAAGAGTGTTTATGTCCCAACAGTCTTAACAACTTATCCTCTGTCCTAGCCTGTACTGTTCCCTTCATCCATTGGTCTAACATCATTTCTAA
The DNA here is from genome assembly GCA_037893225.1 of Hippasteria phrygiana. Lineage (NCBI taxonomy): Eukaryota > Metazoa > Echinodermata > Asteroidea > Valvatida > Goniasteridae > Hippasteria > Hippasteria phrygiana. Next base: position 69,856 of record JAZGUH010001136.1, on the reverse strand, counting down.
CATCAAGTCTTTCCATCACATCCATTTTTTGTTTCCTTATCCTCTTCCTACATTACTCTCATCTTCAACCTCAGTCTGCTTCAGTATTCCTGTATCTCACATGTTTTTCTCCATCATTCCCTCTGTCTGTCTGTGTATCCACGTCATCTGGTCATCCTTCCTTGTCCTCGACCTCCTAGATTTCCCTAGACTGCAGCCTCCGTCCGCAGAGCTGAACCTCACGTGATTAATGATGTGCTTGCATCACCATGCTTCCTCTGTCATTCCCTCTGTCTATCTGTCTGTGTATCCATCTCATCACCCATCTGATCATCTCGCCCTCTCCTCCTTGATTCCCCGCATCTCCAACCTCAGCCCACCGAGCCAAGCCTCCTTGATTGATGATGTGCTTGTATCTCCAGTCCCTGTGTGCCACTCTTGCGGACGTGATTATGATATTATGATTCTGTCTTCACACCCTGCTGGCAGGTTTGCCCCGGCCCGGCAGCTGATGATGAAACTGCATCTGTGTCGTTTGCTCTTTCTTCAGGAGGCAAAAGAGAAGAGGAGGAGAGAGGGAGAGAGTCGGCGCCACTCGGCTCGCATCACCAGGGATTTCTCCAGGTGCTACCTTGTCCTCTCCGTACTCTGTTCATTAAATGCTTTCTTTGAAACAGATGGACTAAGTTAAATATTCACTTGTACCTTTGAGCCATGGGCCTCGGAGTCAGGTGGACAAGTAGAAGTCATCTTGTCTGTGTATCTGCATTTCTTCTGAAGGCATCCTCGGGATACTTTTTAAGCATGTTAATGTCCACATCTTTCTTTGGAAAGTGAGTAAACGGTGTCAGCATGTAGGAGATTGTGGAGCTCAAATATCTTTTGCAGAATTACATTAGGTCATTGCATTTATTGAAGCAAATAGTTTATTGCGTGTAGATGGTGATATTGTTGATGACTCATTTATAATTTCATTAACAGCTAGGGTTTGAAATTCTGCCAGCATCAACCTTGTAAAATGTTGCTGATAAATGGAATTATGTATACATACAAATAACTCAATTTGGTTATTAATGATTGATATAAATTGCTTTATATTCTGTTAACAAAATGGTTTTTCAAAGTGAACAAAGAAAACTGGCAGGAGCGGGATTCGAACCTGCAACCTCCGGAATACCGTACCTGTGCTCAACCAACTGAGCTATCTTGCCCTATGTTGGCGGTCTCCAAAATTGTCAGTATTTTTGTTCAGGTGGGCGTGTATACAAAGGTATCAGCTGTGTGGATTGTTTGACGTATAACAAAATGTTTTGTAACATTATTTTTCAACTAAAACCAGGTAAAAATACTGACACAAAGCAACTGTTTACTAGTCATTATTAGGCCAAGTAAAAAAGAAAGGTTTAGCGTCCAGGTTTTTACAAAAGGAAGGAGGAGTGGCTTTTTATTTTCTTATTTTTTTATTTTCAAGATGGCTGTTATTCTTTATAAATGTCAGACAACCGTAGGTTTTTTTCAACTGTTCTAAGACACAAAAATGAAAGAGACATGTTGGACAACATAAGTGAGCATGTTTACAGTGGTTTTAATAGTTTTAGTAAGCTTGTATTTTATTTTCCGATGGAATGGGTTGACATTTTTTGGAAGTTTTCACCTCATTTTTTCACTGGTAAAAATGTAAAAAGAAGAAAATATCCAGGCGGCCCCCAAAAAGGAAGCGGGCGGGGACACTAAACAGTTTTTTTTTTTACTTCGCCTTATAACTGATGGATGGTTCCTGTAGCTTACTAGAATGTAATGAATATTCATATAATAAATGCCTTTCTGAGAAAATCTGAAGACTCGTCATTTTGTAATGGAAAGATTCCTGGCCAACCGTGTGAGGCATGAGTTTGGTACGCGTACTTATACATGTTTTATGGGCACTGTCAGTAACCCTATACGTATAGGCTATTAGGCTAAGAAGTAACAAAAAATAATGGGATGTGCTATTAGCATAAAAATTTGCTTAGCACGGAAATTCTTCCTTGGCTGAAACAGGAGTAGCAACCAGGTGATGTTTATTGCTTGTGACTGGTATTCAGATGTTATTTGCTTTCGCATAACATCACATGGATTTTTAGCTGGTAACCTGGGGCAAATTTCACGGAGCTACTAAGCAAAAGAATCTGCTTAGCATGAACATTCCTCCTTGATAAAAACCGAGATTACCAACTAAATTTCCATGTATTGTATATTGCTTGTGGCTAGTATTATGCTGTTGTTTGCTTAGCATGAAAATCACATGGAGTTGCGGCTGGTAACCTATTTTTAGTAAGCAAGACATTTTTGTGCTAATCAAATTCTTGTGCTTATATAATTAGCAGCTCCGTGAAATTGGCCCCTGGTAAACGAAGCCAGACTTTTCTGTGCTAAGCAAATTTTTGTTGCACAGCAACTCAATGAAATTGGCTGCTAGTTGGCTTCAGAATATCAGGCTGGGGATTTCAGTGAAGCAGATATTAGCAACAGAATCCCAAACAATACCAGAGATGGATGATAATATCCCTCGAAGTAGAAAAACCATTAATTTTATTGTCAATCATGCCCAGCACATTGTTATTAATACAACGCCATCAATCAGTCGTTATATTTCTGGGACTTCATATATAATATATTCACAACGGCTATTTATACAAATTAAACACCGGGAAAATCTCCAGTCCTTTCTCTTGATTGACTGGGATTGTTTGGCTCGGCTCGGCTGGGGGGGGGGGGGGGGGGGGGGGGGGGGGGGGGGGCACAAAAAGCCCCTTTGTCAGGAATTGAGCATAAGCAAATGAGAGTGATCATGTTTTATGCAGGCGTGATTAGGCCTATGCAGAATCGTCGAGAGTGCAAAATTGTGACATTTTCTGCAAAGGCTGGCGGGCTCTTTACGAACAAACACAAATGACTCAAGCGCAGTGTATGAACGGCGCCGAGTTGGGCATGCTAAATCATTCATGAACCCATTGTCGAGAAAAAGTTTCAAACAAAAATGAGGATTTTTATGGCTTGGAAGTGAGTGAAAGTTTTGAAAATTCGATCCAGGTATTTCGTCTGTATGCAAGCAGGATTAGGAAGACCCGAACACAACTCCAACTGGGCTGTTTTTCTCTTCAGAAACGCAGCAGCAGCAGAAACAACAGCAGCAACAGCAGCAGCAGCAGCAGCAGCAGCAAAACAACAACTGGAGATAAATTCAATTTAGTTTGAATCATTGCCTGGAAAAGGCCTGTCACGTGAAACCACTAAACCAGTATGAGCTTACATACTGAAAACGGTCCTGTCGAAATAAGCCCATATGAATTTGCACGCAAACAGAACGGTTTATCAAAGTTCTCATGACTCCGTCGACGAGATGAGCTCCAACTTTCACAGGTTTGTTGTTTCATGTATATGGTGAAAGTATGAACGCTGCCTGCAACTACCGGTATGTTGTCAACTCTGCCAATGCTATGTCATACCATGGAGGAATAAAAACACATTCCTCCATGGTCATACCTTTAATTTAAGCCCCCCCCCCCCCCCCCCCTTCGATCGAGAACCACTCGTTTTAAAGATGAAACTCAAGCCCCTTTACCCGCCCCTCCCCTTTACCCGCCCCTCCCCTTTACCCGCCCCTTTTCTTTTAAACATTCTTGATAGTTATCTTAGATACGCGCGAACCCTCTATGCATGTACCTATACATCAGGACATATGTGAATCTATGTTAATTTGACTATCTGTATACCTTCTATGGAACCATCCAACATAAAGTGGGTTCTATCCACACATAGCCTATCCTGAACACAGGTATCAATCAAATATCTCCTCGCAGAGAAAAGGAATTCCTCACTGACATTTCTTCATCTGGACTTTTTTGTTCATAGACGCTGTATAAACACCAAGTTGGTCACGATTGAATAGGATGTATAACCAACCTCAGATTTGTAAGCCATTTCCTAGGTTTCTTGCCTAATATCCGTCCTTCAGACTTCCATTATCTGAGTCCCTGTGGCACTCTTCCCCCTAAGCCCTATTGTCAACAAGGCACACGTACGAATAGCCACTTTGGATATACAGTACGCTTTTTGTGATAGAGGATTTTCTCCCTGTATTTTGATTTGTTTGGGTGTTTTGGATGCACGCAGTCCCCTGATCTGCTTTTTAAATAAAATTCCCCTCCTTTGATATCATCTTGTGTGGAGCACTGATCCCATTGTTGACCTCTTTATGGCAATTGATCTGGAATACTTACATAGGAATTGCCGTCTTATTTTCTTTTGGAAAATTCTTGTCGACTTCACAAATTTGCTGCTTATTGGGTGATCTTATTTGCTCAGAATACAGAATATGGATTTGTTTTCTCAGATTTTGTGTACAATAGGCCTATTTATCGGACTATTGTTTTTTTAGTTTTTTTTTAAGATGTGACTTTTTAAAGATCACTTAAAATATATTTTTAAATACACCATGCATTTACAATCCCATTTACAATCCCATTTACCATACTTTTAACTTTTGGTTTGCCATTCGGAAGCCGTTTCATGCCCCTTTAGCAATATCTTAGATTTTATGCTAATGAAAATTTACATATTCATGAGCACAATGACGTCAAACAAGGGAAATGCCACAGGTTCATAGCTGATTTGTGCGTAAAATTGAAGGATTTGTTTTACTTTTCCCGAATCAATTTAGTAACTGTTTCTGCTATAGGCCTATTCGAGTGCTTAGTTGCTCGTCAGTTACAAATTTAACGTACAAAAGTGCCTCAACCGTACACCTCGATTGACATAACAATAGCGCCCTCACATGTCGGGAAATATCTTGAACAAAGTCCAAAGGAACCGTTAATCCTTATTTGAAGTCCAAAAAAGGGAATTCCTTTGTGCTCACAATATTCAGAAGCATCTTTGGGGACAATTTAAGTTGTAGCTACTTTTTCATAAAAATAATTTTTAAAATGTTGATCCTACTATTACTTGTTCTGCTTGAAAGCGTGATTAAGTAAAAACGGCAATTAAAAATGAACGCGTCCTTTTAATAATATAAAAGTTGATTCACTATAAATGCTTCACTATAATAAGTATCTTTTGAACAAAAAAATGCATTCATCTGGTCTCCCAACTTGTGTTAAATGCCCATTTTGAAAGGGAAACAAAATTCTTTGTTAAAAAAGTCTTTAATATATTGAAGCAGAACTCCGTGAAAAATGTCCATCCTGAAGTAACCCTCGACACGCCACGAGATTAACCTGTTTTCAAATCAAATATTGATTCTTCAAACAAAACACATCAAATTATCCAAACTACCTGCTTTTTGGTCAACTTCCAACTTTTTACATTTCCCACGACACTCGAAAAATCCCTCGTGTTGTAATTATATATGCGGTTTGGGGCCCGAAATATTAATATTGGATTGTCCACCAGTCTGCAACCCAAATTAACCACCAGCAGAATTCTTGAACTACCGTATACCGCGTGAAACTGACAATGTTGCCGTGGGCTCTTCCCCGTTTCCCAGGCTCGCTTTTATCTTCCCCAACCAGCACTTCGCCCTCTCGGTCGGTCAAAACAACAGAGAAATCTTTGCCTTCAAGAATCCGTTTGGAGCTCTTGTGTGTCGTGTTTGACCAACTCTGCATGCACATGCCACTGAAGAATAGCGAACTGTTTACTTGATCAAAAGGCTACGATTTGTTGGGGGGTTTATATGTACGGGTATCGGTTGTCTATCAAACATTTAGAAACTGTGTCTTCTTTAATTCTTTTATGCTATTCCACTCGGATATTTTAATAGCCTGCAAACCATGAATCTATGAATTACTGAATGATATTAAGTCAACTTAAAATAATTTCAAGGACACAGATTGCAACGCGACCTTTCGAATCATTTTTCCTTCGCGTTTTGTATACAGTGCAGGTTCTTTTTACACCCGTTTGGCTGTATTAGTTCGAATTGTCTGTTGTTAGTTACACCACAGAGAAATGACACCGCATTGTTGGGTTTTTTTCCCGGCTGAACGGCATGACAACTGAAAACATGACTTCCATAATTATCAAGATCACACAACACACGCAACGCCGACCAATCACAGATGTCCTACAGAACTCTTAAATTCCAAGACTTTTCCGTGACTTTCCAGGAAAAAATAGGGTTTTCGACGACCAATCATAAGAGTCTTTTTACAATTCACTGACGATGTGTGTTGGGTGTGTAAGTTTTTTATTGAAATACGGATGCAGAGGGGTTTTGTGGGTCGGAACACCCCCCCCCCCCCCCGGCTCGTTGCCAATTTGTTATTTTTTTATTTGCTTGTAAGTACCTTAGCAAACCAGAAAAGAAAAGCAAAACCATGTGAAGGTCTTATTTTGCGTGTACGGGTAAGAACAAACAAAGAGGTTGTGTCCCCCCCCCCCCCCCCCGCATGCGAAACATTTTGGGAATCAACTTTATGAGAAAATGTAGCAGATTGAGCCCCCCGCACCCCCATCACCCCTCACTCCGGCCGTAACAGGCCAGCTGGCTGTCATTTGTGGATGTAGATCTTCATCGCATCCCCTCCCCTTAACGTTTTTGATCTCTGTCCTTCTCCGTCTTTGATGTAACCTATCACTCTTCACTACTATCGCCTCATCAGATTGATTCCATGCCTTGGCCTTGCCTTGCGACATCGCGAATCCTGCCGGTAGCAATTTTTTAGGAAAAAAAAAAACACAAATTGTAGAGTCTTGTCCCTTTCAAAAAAAAGGAAGGAGAAAGCCCCGTTTTATTGACCATTTTTTTTCAAGATGGCTTCCTTTGTCAGCGGAATGCCCCAAACATGCAGCAGAATGACCGGGGAAGGCAGCTTCGAAAAGGAACCAGGCCTGATGGACGCTAAACCTATTTTGTCATCTAATAATTTTTCATCTTCATGTTTACCCCATCCCCCGAAAAAAAAAATGAGGATTTATTTATATTTTATTTTAGGCCTACAGGTTTTCCCGGCCAATTTGTAAAAAAAAATTCAATTTAATACCCGGCTCGTTCGGTTTCATTTGAAAATGACTGATTCTTCACGTCGGCATTCAATCCTCAAAAAGTCATTCAGTTTAATTATTTTGAGAATTCACTCGGCAATTAAGATCATTCAGATTTAGTGGTCGTCCAGTTTCGTCGAAAACACTTTCCAGAGGAAGTTCGGAAATTTCAATTTCGTCAATAGGTAAATATCTGCACATGCCGCAATTCAGATTCGTTTCTGTGGCATATGCGCGTATAAAAGCCGATTATTTCGAGAATTCATTCTTTGTATATACACTTCCCCGTGAAGCCGATTTTGAACATAAAGATGGCGGCCCGTGGTCAACGGAGAAGTGATAATGGGGAGGTAATAATGGGGAGGTAAGCACTTATCCAGAACCACCAAAATGACATCGTCATGTATTACTGAAAATGCACTAGGCCTTATTGAATAGGCACAAGGCGCGATTGCGAGCAACGATGTCATTTATGATTTTGGTGGTTCTGGATAAATGCTTATCTAATGGGAGTGGTAATATGGCGGCTATACTGGCTTCTGTTGCTTGTACAGCGCGCAGTGGCCAATAAGGATCCAGTTTATGTATAATCACTGCATTCAATTTCAAACTATTAAAAGGGGGAACCTCGAGAGACCATATTTTTTAATTAATTGAACGAGGGGGCTATAACTCCGTCATTATGGGGTACAAACAGTAGTGAATTTACGTCTACTGAAATGAAGTGAAACGTTTTTGGTAACCCACTTTAATAAATAAAACTGCAAAAAAAATGAAGATTGTTGGCACTCGTAGTTGTCTCATGGGTCCATGGTATACCTTTGACGATTTACAGTGGAATTTGTTTTGAAATCTATTATTTTCCCCGTTTACCCAATGTTGATTTACCCATGTATACCTTTTGCTAAAAGCCTCGTTACACGAGGCATTTTTACAAGTAACTTGGAGGCAGCTAACAGCACTTTTGGCTACAGGAATGCTCGGATAGCGCTAAAGGACCGGTCACACTGGCCACGATAACGAAAACGATGCGAATATACGCTCTCTATTAGTGGATGGAACGCACGCATATTACACGCGCGACAATTCCACCAATCAATGGCGTTCATATTCTCACTGTTGTCGTTATCGTCGTCGTTATCGTGGCCAGTGTGACCGGCCCTTAAGATGTTTTTCTTAGTTTATTGATATTCGTAAGAAAGATATGTTTATATTGAAATTTGAATGGAGGTTGCCTGTGAATCGCCTTGTGTGACATGGCCTTTAGGGATCTTAATTTCCGGCCGGGGAAGGGGGTAGGCGGGGGCCGGGGCAGAAAGAGCTCTGGGAAACTCGTGTAAACCGCCGCCAACATTATGCCTATTCCAATTCGGAACACTAAAGCCAGGAACTAGAGTATATGGTTTATTATACTATGTATAGCCACCATTATCATATCAAAATAAAATTGTGATTTCTTTCGTTTTCAACAACATAGGCCTAATTCGCGTTTGTCTTTTGGTTATGAAAAAAAAAAATCAATTCTGTACCATGGTATGTTTGCTTGCGTAAATCAAGCCCAGTCACGCAATACGAAATCACCATTCTGAATCTTTTCCCCTCATTTTGGTAGGCCTAGGCCTATACAAAGTAGATTTCATTCATAACTTGCCGTGGAGGCCCGTGCTCCGTTTGCACTTCATCAAACCAGATAGTGTCTCCATTCCACGATTCCCTCCCATTATCTTGCTCGTAATTAATTAGATTTGTTCCACCCCCATAGCATCGATTTCCCCTCCGTGGATTCCACAGACGTCCACGGTATTAACAAAAAATGATCCAAACGCGAGGGAGAAACTGTTGTGAGAAAATTCCTGTTCGTTGAGCACCTGTTGGAGCTGGGGTTCGGTTCTTATCTGGCAGTTCAAACACGGGGCCCGATTTTGCAAGGTTTCTGTTTCAGGATGACGCGAGCTGTATTTTCCCCCAGTTTAATCTACAAGTGGATTATTCCTGATAGTGATAAAAAATATCTGTACAATATTAAATTTCAGGCTGTACAATATTAAATTTCAGGCTGAACAAAAAAATACAAGCATGAACACACCATATGGAATATACGAAGTCGGGTAAAATGGCATTGCTTTATTTCGGATTGTCTGGGTGATTTAAATTAAATTAAATCTCGCCAATGATTCCACAGCATCACCTCGTGTCTCAGAATTCCTCACAGGCCATCCCACCATAACCCCATCTCACGTTTCCTTTCTCCCATCTGTTTGCCCCGCCCCTAATATCCAGCCCTAAGGATTTTTTTTACGAGACTATCGACCACCTAATCTCTATTGCGTTGCAATCTTTAATTACAAATTGCAAAAATAGTCCGTTATATTGGAATATTGTAAAAAGAATTACAATGCATTTGTATATACGGTTGGTGGATAACTTTTAAAGGGACTATGCAGTGGATTTCTATGACACATACATGTATAGGAAAGCGTTATTTCCATGTAAAATTGTGTTTATGTAAATGCTGTTTGGATATTCATGAGGCAAATTAGATGTCACCGGAGGCACAACAATGGTGTCTCCGTAAAGCTGCATGCGCACGAAAAATAAAAACATTTTCTATACAATGTCCTCAGTTTTTTAGTTTTTTTGATTTCCCATATTAAATGGTTCGTTTGGAATACATAACCAGTATATCTCGAGAACTTTCTTCTGGAGGAATGGTTTGAACTGTTCTGCTTTTTGTGGAGTTTCTTCGGTTACCTAATGTTAAAAAAATAATTGAAAGTCACCACCTTTTACGTCAAATGAAATCAACCATTTAGATCACGTTCATATTGTCGTAAGACACACGTTCATATTGTTGTAAGACATGGTTATATGTGAAAACAAGTTCAATAGGGTATGTGTTGCACGGTACATATAATTTGAGCATGCCCCCATCACGTTTGTATAAGCCCCGATTCCAATCTGTATAGTCGAACCAATTCCAAGTAAGAAATCTGTGCAGCCATTTTATTTTTATTTTTAACAAGTACTTACAAGTATAATGCATATTTGGTTAATATATTACAATTTCAACAAGTATTTACAGTAATTGTAACGCGAAATGAAACCTAGTTCATTTACGCATTGCAGGCGTGTCGACGTGATGTTATGCGTGACAGCGTCACGCAGTGTCAGACACGTACATCTTCTCGGGCTAATAAAGATTATGCGTCATTATGTGGCGCAAAATGCAACTCCTTCATTCACAATTTTGCAGGCGTGTCGACCGTGATGTCGTGATGCGTGACACGTAAACCTGCAGGCTGAAATTATCACGGTTTATCATAATGTACCATGTACATTGTGTCCATTTCCATGTCCAATGTCACTCTAATCATGTGCTGACCATGTGTCCATCATGTGTCCATTATGTTCCCATCACGTAGCGACCACGCCCCCATCACATGGCCAGCACGCCCAGCATGGACGTCGCGACTCTCTCCTGGTCCGGGTGCTGCGTCTCGAAGTGCCGGCGAAGGTCCACCTTGCGTTGGAAGGCCCGCCCGCAAATCTTGCAGCCGAACGGCTTGTAACCCGTGTGCTTACGGCTGTGTGTAATGAGGTTCGAGGACTGGCTGAACGCTTTGCCGCAGACCAAGCACTTGTGAGGTTTCTCACCTGATGCAAGGAGACAAAGTTTTAAAAAATAAGTTAAGCAACTGATTCCTGTAATCAATGATCATCGATAATCTACAAATACAAAGGGGACTTAACACCGCGTCATTCTAGATACACTAAAAACAAAACTCCGTCAAATATTGTTTGCTCTCTTTTCAATTGTCCGTGTGCTTACTCTCACCGTCACTTGATGTCTTCGTCAGTACACACTGGTATAGAGACACACCCCACTTCACTCTCAAGTCCACACTATACCAATTGTAGAGCACACGACTAACATGCTGATATAACGGTTCGTTCACTCGTTGCGAAACTTAAACCAGAACGTAGGACTAATGAAGCATGTTCACGCAAAGACGGCCCCACTCATGCCGATATTTTTTTCTTGACGATTTCTTGCAACTTCCTTGTTTTGAAACACCATCAAGAATTTCAAAAGCCAACAATGGACAAGAGCTGTGTTAGTTCGTGACTCGGGCAGTTAAACGTTTTATCCCCTAAAACGCGAAGTATTAAAATCACTGTTACTATTTTTAGTGACACTCTAATGGACGAAACCAAGATAAAAATCTCTCCAAGTTAGTTATTATTTTGCTTTTAACAGAAAATAAGCCGGTGATATAGACCCATTACAAAAGTTGTAAAATCAATGTTGCTATTTTAGTTACTTTCAGAAGCTTGTTCGCTTTTACAACAAGGAAGGGTCCTACATAAAATGGATTGAAAACCAAGATAAAAGTTTATTCAAGTTAGTTATTAGGTTAGAAGATGAAATGATTAGTTATTAGGTTGCTTTAGCAGAAACGAACAGCTGGGGACATACATATTTATTGAATTTTTGAATCGATTAATACAAATTCAGTGAACATAAAAACTCGGAGATCGCCAACATAGGGCAGGAGAGTTGAGTTGAGTTGGAAGAGCGCCGGTGCGGTAATCAAGAGTTTGCAGGTTCGAACCCCGCTCCTGTCATTTTTTTTCTAATGAGAAGTGATTAGAACTGGAAGGTTTGCCTTGTGGTTTGTTTGACGATACAAAGACTGCTTTAAATGTTTATAGCATCATTTGACATGCCAGATCACTTTGATTTTTTGGCTTGCATTGGGAAAAATTAAGAACAACCATGCAGGCAACGTTGTTCTTTTAATTTGTACAATAGCAGACTTAGTGCCATTTAACTTTGGTGACAAACATTCAGGTTAACAAAGTATTGTTGCTGCTACAAATTTAGATGCTACGGTCATGATAGCCAACATCAGGTAAAAAATGGTTGTTTCCCAAGATTTGTCCAGACCGAAATTGTGGGCCAGATGTTTTCACGGCGGTCTCTCCGGTGACACGGTGTCTCCACGCGCGCCACTCTTACACGGATTCCAACCAAATTTGGCGGGAACTGGGGGTTGTAAGCAATTTGGGAGGGTGTTCTAGCGTGCCGAGGCGGTTTTGTTGGCGAGCTCGACGGTGCGTGTGCATCCAGCCTCGCGGCATGCCTGTGGGTGTCTTGCCACTATGCCCCGGTACCGTCCCCCTCTCACATATCGCCTCATGCATGCCCAAATTAACGGCCCCAAAAAGCCAACACTTCTCAAGTGCAAGAATCGCAGAAGATGCCGATGTACGACGGGGCGTCTTCGATCCTTAAGTAATAGTTGCTAAGTCACTTGTGACGGAGACTGGAGGAAGTGTCTGTTTGCCACTCCTGGGAGATCTCAGAACTGTCTTGCCGTAACTAATGCCATACAGCTGCGGCACCCGATACGCACGCTCACTGCCCCGGCCGTGCGGCGAGTAAAATTACCGGTAAGGGCGCAGCGCGGACGGTCCGGTGAGCCGCGGCTAGGCCGCCGACGTTCTGCTCGGTCGAGTTCGCCACCTGCTGACAGGGAATGTCGTTGTCACAGATAGGATGTCTCACGCCGCCCGCTCGGTGTAAACCTTTATGATGGGACGTGTCGCTGGCTAGTCCCATGGAGACACCCAGGATATTGCATGGTAACTTGGGCGTGCAATGGCTCACAATATAAGTCCACACCCCCCCCCCCCCCCCAAATAAAAAATAAAAATAAAATAAAATAAAATAAAGATATCCCGTATCATGTGCCGTCTGTTTGCACGGGTCAAATGAATCATGTTAACCCAATCTGGCGGAAGACTTACACATGTACACTGTAAGACGAAGTTTACATTTCAAATTAAATATCTCAATGCAAGTTTTAATTAACTTCACTGATGAACTTCACAAAAAAACCTCACTAAGACTGTAAATAACCCCTTTTTAAAATGGTTTTGATAAAAATTACCCGTGCAGCTGAATTTACCGTGAATAGGTAAATTTGAAACCCAGTTATTGTGAAATAAATCGCGGAATTAGCGGGTGGAAGTTTAACGGCGGCCTTACGAAAAAGAAGCTATTGGAATAATATCTTGGGCGCCCATACATGTGGTGACAGACAAGGCGCGCCTAAAGTGACAAACTTGCCGTGGGGCGTGGTTTATACAACGCGATATTAGGAGAAACAAAAAATCCGCAGTGTACTAGAAATCACAACAAAATGATGCCCTCGCGAAAATTGGTCGCCTTGCCTCTTGGTAGACGAGGGACAATAGATCAACTTCCGGATGAACAACGATCAAATCTATGAATCTTGCCGAAAGCTATTCCGACACCCTCTCCCACCACACACGGCCGAGAGTTTCTTGTACTTCAGTCTTGGCATTTTTGACAAGTCTTGGACTTCAACAGCCACGGGGGCCTCCAGATAAAGCGTGCAAGCCTCGCGCCTTCATGGACGTCTTGGTACCAAACACTGACTAGTCTAGCAACGGACTCTTTAGTCTGTCTCCACCTTATAGAAATATGAATGATTATTTGATCGGAAGTTGAGGTCATATTTTTCATTACTTTGGTCATCAGTGTACAACATTTTTAAAATGTCAATATTTCCTTCACAAAACCACATAGTTTTTCAGCTCAAAGTCAGAAAATAAACTAATTTCATAAAAATGGGACGCCGTACACCTAGCTCCTATACAGTGTGCTCGAAAGTACGGTACTTCTCGCCAAATCTTGGATTTTGTGGTCACCTTGCATTCATCATAAACCCACCGTTCCATTTTCCAAATCTCGCGCAAACGCTACGAGCATGTGCGAGATTTCGATAACCCCACGCCATCTTTAAGTTTTATATACCCTCTTCACCGTATCTATTTACAGCGAGACTCGTGGGACGGCACACGGCCTGGACAGACTGCCCTATTACCGGGGGTACCGCCCGAGTGAAGCCGCCAAGACGACAGAGGTTGTCCATTGGAAACGCTAAAAGACTTGCCGCTATTAATAGGCCTAATAACGGAAGGCTGGGACTAGTTTAAGACGAGTACGTGAAGCGAGAGGGCCTGCAATTTCTTAAATCTTTATTACTCTTATTAGTACATGTTCTGGGTCTCACTCGCTCACTATGTCTTTGTTCAATGCGGTTACAGATACATTCTTCGGATACACCACGTGAACTAACAAATTCAGGCCCAAAAAAGCTAGCGACTTTTTTCCCCCAAAAGAACGAAGGCCTATAGGAGGCGCCTTTTACTTTATTTGTTTAGCTCCCGTCAACCAGTATTTTCCAAGGTGCCGGCCCTTTTAATTCAACATGACTCCCTCCGACAGAGGAGTCCACGCATTCGAACCACGCATCAATAGATCGACTGGAACGCATTTCCTCAAACTTTCGTATTTTGTTTTATGGATTTTTCTTTTGAGAGAGGGAAAACAATTTGCGGCTGCTTGGAGGAAGCAGGCAGAGACGCTCAACAAGACTTACTTTCTATTTGGCCTCATTTTGTTGAAAAGTCTGAACAAACGCTTCTACTGACGTAAAGAGATTCTTCCACCTATAAGGATGATAGCATATTGGAGCTGTGACGGCTGTAGACCTTCACGACCCATTGTGCCGATGTATCAATATAGGCCTACTCGTGGGGTTTCAATATACCGACACGCAATGCCTCGTATAACCATCATCCCAATGTTCTGCCCTAATCTATGGTTTCATGTCAAGATGTCAACATTCCAATTATCATCTCCTTCTGACCTGTCAGTCCCTCATCCTCGCTGGGAGGAAAACGAGACTCATCTCGCCACTTAAGATCGCGCCACTGGCTTCCTGAATAACGCAGTGCAAAAGCCACTACCACCCGGCGGCCGTTTTATGCGCCGGTTCATTTCGTATTAATTCACCCTGTCCGAATTACTTGGCTACGGCTGGATGTTACACACATGTCTATGGTAGCGGCTGCAGCCACTTCCCACAGACGTGTGTGTAATTTCAAGCCGCAGCCAAGTAATTCGGACAGGGCCTAAGACTCGACAGAATGCAAACTTTTAGTTAGTGATGTCAACAAATATTTTAATTGTAAAAACACTTAGTTTTTAATGTGTGGACATTAAAAAACAAAAAAACAACGGCATTTATGACATTAAACAAAAATCAATGGTTGGTCCGATTCTGCCGAAAGGTTTTTTAAATTGCCCAGGCCTATTTTCGTTATTGATTGTCACAAACTTTGCAAATGATTAATTTTCGGTTTAAAAATTGAAGTCCGTGTCTACAGGTCCAAAGAAAGATTATTGAGTTCGTGATGACATAGTGTGAGCTGTATATGCTGTTACAGCTCTGGGCGGGGGGGGGGGGGGGGGGGGGGGGGGGGTGTTGACCACCAATACTCAAAAGCGTATCGCAGTCAAGCCATTTTACAGTGTACATGTAGATCCTTTATTTGTAAATAATAGGTGATAACTTAAAAATAATCAAAATTAATATTGATTGCCCAAATCTCATTTGGATGGTTTTTTATAATAGGATTTGTTGGCTGTATTGGCACAATATCCAAACATCGTTAAAATTATCAAAGCAAAAGCACTATGATTTTGTGGCTTACCGTTTTCACCCAAAACTGAGAAATATCAATCATGGCCGCAGCTACAGTGACAAAAAGGTGATGCCAAATTTGGTGGTCCAATCATTTTTCCCCTGCGCAGTAAGTTTGTCGGCTGCGCCGAGTCGAAAAGCCCCAACCTTCCAAATCCACCTAGCTAATTGAATATTTATCAATACCCGTAAATTAAACATCAAATTCATCGAAACGTAAATCAATTCAGCTGACAGATGGGTGAATCTTGTTGACATTCCAAATGGGCTAAACTATATGCAAATGGCGCGCAACCCCCCTTCATCTTTATCGCAAAATTCTGACGTCGAATTAATTCCATTTTTTTTAAACCGAGAATTAGATCCCGGCTATAAAATGTACCATCCGTCGACTGCTCGAAAGGTCTGCATTTTTAATAGACGTTTGCAGTGAATATTAATGATTTGTTTTTGCAAGGATAACAAAAAAGTGCTGGTGCTGCTACGCAAAGAATAACCGGTAAATAATCCCCTGCTTTTTGGGTACAAATTCATACAAACAAATAGAATATAAAATAAAATAAAACAAAATAAAACACACTCCGTGCGTTGGTTAGGATTTTGGGCCTAAGCAGAATTTTTTTTATCCCAGCAGAAAGCCACAAAATGTGGAGGAGGAAGGGGGAATTGTAAAACATACGTTTTGCAAACTTAGTGTCAATTATTATTATTTTAACATTTTGATGCAAATGTTCGCTATTTTTTCCCATTGTTGAGAACGATGTACAACTGCAGTGGTAAATTTTTATATTGCCATCAAGTTGGTCTTGGGGAGGTTAGAAATTCTTTATTTATCATCATAATTTGAAATAGTTCTTGTTATTTAGCATTTCTGAAAAGCAAAGTATAAAATGTTGTTGCGAAGATCAAAATCATCTTGCACTATGATATTAGATGTTCAGTATGTTTTAGAGACTTTTTTGGGAAGTACAAATAATTCCCTCATTGTACCATAAAGCAGGCGGCTATACAACTGCAATTCCTCCGAGGAGTACACAGGACTTTTGTCTCTGCTATTGTCGACCTGCTGAGAAGATGAATGCTTTGATGGGTATAGGTGTGTCACCTCCTCCGAGGCTTATTAGCTAACAAACTAGGCTAAATCCCCCCCCCCCCCCCCCCCCCCCCCTCATCTTGAACCGATTAAACTTTGATCTGTTTCGCTGTAGGTGGCACAACAGGGGTTTAATGGCTTTTACACAGGTTTCTTGTCGAGGGCATTGAAAAGAAAGTGTTACAATGAGAGGAGAAGTGCAGACAATGGGGGCACGCAAAGCTCAACCATTCAAAGTTCATCACAAGGAGGCTTTGTCGAGATTTTGTGGTTATCTTCCACTCAATAACCCCACAAGAAATCTTAGCGAGTCGTGATTGCCTGTTTGTTACGAGGAAGATTTTTTCGCAAGCGTTCCCACGGTGGGGTTGTTTGAAAGGGGAGAGTGCGGTACCTAATTATTAATTGAAGTTGTTTCGGGATATTCCATCTCAGAGAGGGGGTAGTTAGACCATTCCCTTCCTCCATGGTTAGACCACCCTGGGACTGGGTTAAGTCTGGAGGTTGCACCCTGCTCAGTGTACACCCCGAGGCATCTCTCAAAAAACAGACCTCAATCTTTAAAGAGTATCGTATTTTAATTCCGGAACAGCACGGCACATCTCTATTCTGGTTAGTTTTCGACAACGAATCTAACCTGTTGACATCTTCTCTGAACAATGAGTACAGTAAGTCTTAAGCCCATCCACGCCCAGATTGAATGACAAGAGCCAAGATGAATGACAAGCCCCTAGTTCTCGAGGATGAGAGAGGGTTGAAGCTGATTAGATGCAGCGACAATGAATCCCTATTGATGAGCTACTGGTGAAGGGATTGGAAAGTTACAGATAAGAACCCCATTTATTTTTGTTTGGGTGCCGTAAGCCTTGGTCGATACCAAATCCCTGCCCTGGGCAAAAACTTTGGGCTATTACCGTACCCGAGGGGATATTTCACGTTCTGTCTCTAACAGGATTTCATCTCTTACATCCTCCGCCTCCTTTCATCTATTCGCCTTCACAACGCAATCTCACCGCATCTACATCCGTCTTATTGCGCATTCCCACACGCTCTAATAATCTTCCCATTCCCGCTGTTATAACCTCGTCGGCCGTCCATAATCTAATTACGTAAGACTTCAGGAATGTTTTGTCACACTCCATCAATGTTGTCGCTTTTGTCAGTCTTGAATTTTGTTGTCTAGTAGGCCTGACCCAAAAGATGCTTCTATAGCGATTAAAGAATGTTGTCATAATGTATGCAATTCCGTTGGATTTTGGTCTTCAACAAAATGTCCTGCGTGTACTATGTACGATTGCAGAAGAGTGGTTAAATACAAAAATTGGCCTCGGACGATTTATTCATTTCTTAATACCCCTTTCGTACGGATGACGCCATATGGCGTCAAAAACAAAAAGTGCCACCAGGCCGGATGACGCCATTTGCCGCCGTTTGTGCAGTTTCAACCCATTGTTGGATTATTGTGTATGTCATGCTTGACTGCACAAACACATTGTATAGCGGTTCGCTTGGCTGCCAGAACCGCCGCAACACCCCGACGTCTCCCGTAAAATACTGTGCCCAAGGGGTTAACTATCCTGCTGGATTGCCTGACCAGTGGATACATGTAACCACTGATCTCAGCTTTTTTTTCATTTGAGAGAAGACGAAGGGAGTTTCGGTTTTAGTAGTAAAAACCCAAGTGAACGATTATTTCTAGGTATGCTCCTGGATGGGAATCGAACCGGGGTCACCAGAGGTGGAAGGCGAGGAAAGAACCACTCTGCCAACCTGACCACAATAAATGTGACATGGTACGATGAAATGATCAGAGAGTCGCACTGTGGCATTCTAAAAAAAACACACATTTCGCAATCGGAAGTCGACGTTTTAGTTTTACATTTTTATATCCGAAAACTGAAGTCAATCTCGCAATATTGTTTCGGAGTAATTTTTCACGGATGATGTAAGCTTATAATTATGGTTAATTAATTAATGGTTAGTTAATTAATGACTTTGAGCTTCATAAAACATGTAGTCATGACTGCCGCAGCTTCAAAAAGGAATTAGCTGCAGGTACCAACAGTATTTCAAATCAAGGATTTTTACCTGTACTTTTAAGAAACCACCACGATCTCAATTTTAAACTTTCGCTACATTGCACCCTTTTCGTCACAAAATGATCAACTTTCTTACCTGTGTGGATGTAGGTGTGTTTCTTCATGTCGGACTTCTGGTGGAATCTCTTCCCGCAGTACTCGCACGGGTACGGTCTGGTGTCCGAGTGAATCAACATGTGTGTCGATAGTGTGGAGGACCTCTTGAAGGTCTTACCGCACTGCTTGCAGTGGAAGGAGCGCTCCTGGCTGTGCACCGCCCGGTGCTGGCTCAAACTCACAGCGTGGCCGAAGGTCTTGTGGCACAGGTCGCAGGCGTACGGTCTCTTGCCGCTGTGGGACCGCCGCACGTGGACCTCCAGTCCGTGGGGCGTGCTGAACACCTTGTCGCAATCCAAACAGGTGTATGTGCCGTGATGACCAGGGGAGCCGCAGAGCGGTGGCGAGGGGGTGAAGAGCTTCCTCTCGGCCCGGAGCTCCTCCGAGTCCGAGGAGTATCTCCGTAAAGGAGGACGGTCCATCCCCACGATGCCATGCTGCCGGAAACCAGTCCCAGGAAGGGCAGGAGCGTAGGTGGGCACGTTCACGCCAAGTTTAGCCCGATACCAGTTCAGGTCGTCCAGGGAGAAGGACTTGAGAAGGTCCTTCTCGATCTGGGCGAAGCGCGCCCGGTAGACGTCGGTATAGCTCAGTCTGCCATCTTTCAAGAGCTCGGAGATTTCACGGCTGATGAACCCTGCGAAAGACAATATCGCGCCGTTATAAAAGCAAGGTCTGCATTATTAAAAGCTGTAATGTTGACATACCTTCAAGACCGGATAGTGTGGAACAAATCACTTGAAAGATTGATCTTATGAGGGAGTGATGACTGAAACCTGAATTAGGGAAAGCCGGAAGAGTTTAAGATTTTCGTCTCATGCGAACCCCAGCTGACGGCCTTTTCTCCAGGGTAATATAGCAATCTTTGAAAGAATAACTTCGTCGAATCTGGTTGATTTGAATTCATGAATGCGGAAGATAGGCAAGCAAGAAAGCCGCCTTGAAATGCCCCTAAATGATGGCTAATTGGATGAAACGCCCATGCGGGAAATCCAATCAGACGCCATCAAACCTCATTGAGCGCTAGTCTTTGATCGAGCCGCGATTAGTGTTATAATTGGTGAACCATTTCCCCAAGTCAGACTAGAGTTGAAGTGTGGGCACAGATGATACGATAACATGAATGGGTCACATTATGCATGGTTTCGGCTCGTTTTGATCGTAATAGCCCAGGAGTCCATCATCACAGGATTTTATTAATAAGTGTGTCCAAACAGTTAATAAAATAAAGTGAAAGTATAACAAACACCATTGGATTTAAAAGATACCGGTAAATGCTGAAATCAACTTGTGCCACCCAAGACACTGCCAAAATGCCACAATGAACAGGTGGCCACATTATTCAGGTTTGTGTAGTGTGTGGTTGGTTGGGACCATCACAGGCTGTCCACATTGTACAGGTAACCTCTTTATGAATGTGGCTGCAATAGCAGGTTTGCTAATAACAAACCACTGCAAGTAGGAAGTGGTTATATTACTCGAACCACTTTCATCATTGCCTGTATATATACACACACAAAAGCCTCCTTTAAATATCGTTTGCCAGCCCAGCAATTCCTTCATCTTATCACCTGTTTTCCCCATCAAAACAGGTGCATTTTAATTGATCATATCCGAAGCAATCACGGCCCAAATGCTGACACGCGATTTTCTCATAAAGAGAGGAAAACAAAAAAGCGTCTTGGCGAAAAGCAAACGAAATCTGTAATGGTTCAGCTCAGCCGAGCGCGTCCGTGCCTGGCCAACTCGCCGTTTCTCCCCCATCAACCAGCCAGCCAAGCACGGAGAAGTCCGGAGTTTCATTAGACTCGGCTCTCGTAAAAAAAAAACGAAAGAAAGAAATGAGTTTGAGAGGGGGAGGTGGAGAGAAGACTCTTCATGCTAATGTCTGCGATTTTAGGAATGTATACAAGGAAAATTATTGCGCGTTTGGGAACTTCTCGCTTTGCCGCTCAAGCGTCTGTGGCATTGGTTTTCATATAAACATACCGATGTGGCCAACGGCGTTAAGGGAAAAGCGAAACATGATTTGGTGGCTGACATCGAGTCTTGATTAATAATAACTACCAGGTGCAACTAAGTAGGTGTGTCGAGCTGACTTGTAAACTTTTCTTTTTTTCTGCGTCAACAGTGAACCACTTTTAAAGTGTTAAATTTGTTGTTTAAACCCATCAAAATCCAGTTAATTGGGAGAGGGGCATTAAACAAACGAAAACACACGATGTTTGTCTTTACATTGTGTCAGGTTGTTTAAACTATTTAGATGCTTGTGACTTTTGAATTTTTGTCGGTGATATTTCGTGTGAGATTGTTGATTTTTGGTTTAATCATGGAGGAAGGTCCATGGTTTAATGGAGACCTCGAGCGCATTATTTTACTTTACATCTTGCGTGTATATTGAACAGCGTAAGCTTCTGCAATCGGGCTCAATTTTGAATTGTGTTTTTTTCCTTTGATTCGTCTGGTCTGGCGAAGTAGTGGTTATGGTTCAAATGACCTTGCCGAGGATAAACAGTCGAGTTAAGCTAATTACCCCCTCTCCTGTACAACCGTTAATTGCAACTTTGTTAAGTAATTGTCAATCGCGTAACTGCTTTTTCGCATATGCATGTACAATTTGAATTGCTGGTTCTGTCTATGCACGCGGGCTTTAATCACCGGCAACGATTCTTGCTGGCTGTTGATCGTGGGAATAGTAGACGGGGCAAAACGAGCTCCAGAGCGGTCTAGATCTCGGCGTTCCTCGGTAGATCAGACCCTGGGGTCCTGTTAGCGATAATTCAGATTTGTAAAGCACTCAAACCATTACCAGAAAAACTAGCGTCGTTTGGCCGTTTGGCAAGCAATGTGATTGCGAATCTACCCCGAAGTCCGCATAGCAGAATCACTCGCGTGGGACTCGGCTAGTGGTGATTGTAGGGGGAACGACTGATTTTACCCGTGATTAGCGCACGTGTTTGCCGGCGGAAAACGACCAGGAATCGTCATAAAGCAGAGGCAATGTGGGGAAGGATGAGAGAGATAATTACCGTTGGCTGGCGGCGATGGGATGTCATAGCTGGAGATTTCACTCGGCCACCGCTGGCTGGGGCTGCTCAGGTGCCGGGGAGGTTGGTAGCCGAGCCTTGGGAGGGAGCAGGGGAGGATGGTGATGGGCCCAGGCAAGGGTCCCCGTGACATGGCCGTCATTTCGGCCAGCCGCTGATCGATGCCAAGGGTCGGGCTGTGCTGCTTCCCGGGCACCGCCGAGGCCTCGTACGGTCCGATGACCACGGCCCGCTCAATCTCCAAGTCGCAACCCGCGGGTAGCTCTGGGGAGTGAAAAACGTTATTAAAACTAGATGGTGAAATGGATTGGCTGTCAGCAAGCCAGCCAGGCGAGACGGCCAAAAACGGCAGTTCCTGATGAGCACAAACAAGGAGGCCGGCTTCGGCGAGCTGCCGCTCAACAACACTCGCTCGGTGAATTGACTCAACACCGTGCTAAACACACTTATCTGGGATTGCCAGAATGAAATGGGATGCAGAGGTGATTGGCACGCTACAAATTAGCAGTCATGCACTCGACACAATTGCACACCCAGTGTCACATAATTCATGCCAGTTCACATTCTCTTTACCTCCTGAAAATCCTTGCGGAATCTCCACAAATTCCGGTTGCAATCCCCAGTTCAAAGCAGACCGATATTAGAGAAATCATGCATGTGTGCTTCAGCTTGATTCAAGCATGACTATTTTTTCAGTGAAATAGCCGAATTCGGTGATTTTAATTTGTACAATCCTAATGCCGCCTTTTAAAATACGGCATACACCCCAACAGCAGATTGGTAGATCGGTGTCCAGCCATATTGGTTGGACACGTAGGCCTATCTATACCAAAGACTGTAGCACATTAAATCTCATCCCACCATCAGTAATTTCCCCCAAAGTCAAATTAATCCCTACTGATTTATACGAGGCTAAAGGGATAGGCCCTACAATGAACAAAACACAAAACAAAGCCATGATGAAGTAAGCTTTCAGATTGGAACTAATCGATTTGTTTTTTGACCATCGTATTTACCTTTTAGCTTAAAATGATAAATGAGATTTTTTAGACGCTGGTGGCAGCAGACACACCAGTCCTTTTCACTTCTTACCACTCGTGCGCATGCTCAGAACTACGCGTGACTGCTCATAATTGGCAAAAAGGACCGGTATGTCTGCTGCCACCAGCGTCTCAAGTCTCCCATTATGACACTTCTCTGGATCTGTACTCCAGGACCGAAATAACGGAAACAAGTTGAATTTATTGTGCGAAATGTTTGCACAGAACCGAAGCAAATTTGATCAAACAGAACACATAAGCCCAACCGTTTATTGACATGTCTCTGCCGATGATAATATTTGAAATCTCGTTGATAACGGATCATTATAATGCTGATTCAATACAGAAAAGTATGCATTCTACACGAAACTGATTCCTGAAGTATCGGGTTCACAGTTTACAAAAGTTCGGTTTAATAATTAAACGTAACCATTGTTCAACATTTTTACATTTCCTCATTGCTACCCAATGATAATTTTCGTATATTACTTCTGTGTCTTTCTCGGTGGGTAAGTATACTGTAAACATTAATTTAAGACAATTGGAGTTAATTGTATATGTCTATACACTGAATGCGGGTAAGCATTCCCTCCAATACTTGCTGTAGCCGGCTATGTCCTCTACCAGCAAATTTGAGAAATTTACCATCGTTTCGTTTTTAGTGTCCTTACCGCAAATTGAATCCAGGATAAATGCATTCGGGGTTGGGGCAATTAAATAAAACTTGCTATTATACGCTGGGCGGTACAAGATGGTTTCGAACGCCGTCCATGTCAAACTATAACGGGAAAAATGCGAATGCATAATGGAATGGCCAAGTTGGTCAAAAATCAGTGACAATACAAAATTGAGAAATCAGGTCCTCCGGAAAAGAAATCAAACATCATCCACATATCCGAGCGTTTGGTTGATTACGTGGGTTATTCTAACGCAGTTATGTCCGCCCTCCATAGTTACGGTAATTGTGAGGTTTCTATTTTTTTGTTTTTTAGTCAAATAGCATAGAATTTTATCAAAACGTCTGTGCATATAGACTAACAGTTAAAATGAAACTGTTGAGTCATATATAATCGATTGGAATTGTCATGGCAACGGTGGACCAGTTACATGTCACCATGATAACCCAGCCTCGAGCATGTTTGAATTTTATGTTTGAAAATATCTTAAATTTTGTTGGTCTATTTTAAATTGTAGGCCTATCTGTCTATTTTAAATTCTATAAACAGAGTTTGACATTTTTAGGAAGATAAAGATATTTTTTTTAAAGCCCAATGTTTTAATAAGGATTCGTTTGCTTTTGATTGGGCCAGGGCACACAGTTTAGCTATGGAGATCTGTTGAAATTGTATCGTACGAGATATGCATTATGTTTGTGCACCCCATAGGTTTAACTATACCGGTAGTTTAACGATTCCAAAATAACATATGGTACCGGCTATACCAGAGAACAATGTTATCTACTTGATTTAGGCATATCATCGTTGCCATCAAACATAAATAAAATCGGGGGTAAACAAAGTTATTTTGCCTTTCACTGTAGGCCTGATGCTGTCCATTAAAACAAAATCGAAAAACGGAAAGCAGATAATCAGAATAATCAGAATTTCAGTTTCATTGGCAAAAACCCGACGAGATTTTTCAAAACCCTTAAAACCCTATAACCCCTTAGCATTTTTCCTAGGAAGTGTCCTCAACCCGTCAAAATCCAACACTGTGCAGTATGGCACATTCTTTGGGGCATCATAGCTTCATGTAAAGTAATGGTGCCAAGGCGCTACAGTCCTGAACCCATCGAAATTAGACAAAACCTGCTGTTCGAGTTTGTAAGGCTTGGGTAGTTAGAGTTTTAAATTAATTTATGATACAGCTTTGGTCATGCTAAAAACACAAAACGATTAGTTTCAATCCTATAAAGATGGCTCCAGTGCAAATCCTCCCGAGAAATATTTCCGTCTGAAATGCTGTCATCTTTGAGAAAACTATCCGAAGACCTCGGTCCACAAACACAGTGGCTTATTTCAATTTTAACAATCAAGATAAATCAAGAGTGAACGTGCACAAAATCACTCTTATAAAACAGAATTGTTTTGCTCTATTTTCTCGCGACACACATGACTGATTAAGCTCTAAACCGTCACAGGTTGATTCCTTCGTGTGCATGTTGAATCACGCAAAGTACGCACACTGCTTGAAATCGTTTTGTCTGCTTTGCCAAGCTTCCCTCGCCTTATTTTTAAGGTTCTGACGAGAACCTCGCCACCACACAGATGATTCGATTCATAATTCTTCGAACTCAGAAACCACAGTGATCCTACAAAGAACTTGATTTTCCGCTCTGATTTATTTAATGTGTTTTTTTCCTCTGGTTATCGATGGGCAGAGTACCGCCCCGAAACCGCCAGCCCAGCACACCTGCCCTCCATTGGGTGTTAAGCGTGCCACTACAAGATAAGGCTCAAGCTGTGTATACAACGGCACTCCAACTTCCCGCAATCCAAGCGCCTCTATCACACCACGCCAAACCCCGGTAGTTCCCCGCCTAACCCCCGTCGCTGGGCTGCCCGGCTTGTACTCTGTACCCGACCCGTGGATAAAAGAAAACCAGGCCAGTCTCTCGCCCTGTCTTTAGAAAATAGTTTTAGTCGCGATAATGCGTTCATTGTCGTGAAATGGCGTTTTAAGTTGGCACGAATGAGAAAGCGTCGCTGTGGCTCATTGCGCGAATTCAAAGTTTGGGCTGGCGAAGAAACGACGCAACAACAATGACCGAGTTTAATACAAAGTGATAAATCAAGCCAAGGCGTGGTTTTGCCGAAATCTCATGCTCATTGGTTCCATCTATGATGGGGAAAATCTATCGATTTCGTCCACTTCGGGAAATGCGAAATAGTTTCAAGCAGTTATGACGCCTTACCATTTGAAAAGATTTGGAGCTAAATATTCTATTAGGCTATTATCTGAAATCAAGTCAAACCTATATAGTTGGCTTGTGGACCGACATCTTGCGAAAAGGACAATGTTGAATAGACTATACCGATTACAGCTTAGTTCTAAACCCAGAATAAATCCATTCTTATAGAATGGGAGGAATTCAAATGCCTAGATTAAAATACTTCTGCTGCTGTATATCTTCAGCTCGGATCACGACCTCGGGACTACTCGCATGTTTCCGAGAAAGAAAACAAAATCGAATTCGCCCCTAACAAATTCACGTTCTTATCAAATTTGCTTAATCAGATAGATACAGTCTGTGATGCATACTTGTTATAAAGGACAAGTTCTCAAATTTACAAACTTTTTCCCATAAGCACAGAAGTTCTTTCAGCGATTCAGTTCTAATCATTCTCAGTATTCACATTTGAAAAACTGTGCATTGGAAATAAAACCACATTAAAAACATGATGCTCACCGAATCTGAGTTTTAGATAACATGGATACAAAATATGATAATCATCGGAATGATACTTTCTGTTGGTTGGTCTCACCTTTTTTCCTGGGTGTGACTGGCGTAAAAGCACTAGCCATCCGGGCCTCTGCGTCCATGCTTATTGCCGGGGCGTAAGTGACTTTCTTCCCCTTGGCTTTCACCAAGAAAGACCGTGGCATCTTGGCTTGAGTAGGCCGGCCCTTAATCAACAGGAAGAAAAATCTCTCTGGGAAAAAGTACTAGTAGCGTGCAGAAGCTTGGCGATACCGTCAGAGATGTATCATTCGGAGAATCAGATCATAAAACTGTGCGCAATCGGCAACTGGTCACCCTGACGTAGTTTGAAATAAATTTTGTAGCCAGAGAGCTAAAGGCGACTCGAAGTCCGATTTGATGGAGAGCTAAACGATGAACTAACTCCGGACCATAACTTGGTGGGATTTAATAGCGAGGGGCCAGCCAGCCGCTGTACGGTGTTGCTCGCTATGCTGCTGTTATACGGTCTCGTGTCAAATCTGAATCTTTACTTTAGCCGTGCTTGCGTGGTAGATCGGGACGTCTCACTTCATGATTATGCAAATTGCGAGCATAAGCCAATAACTCTGATTCGTACATCCAGTGGTGAATCTGCCTTGTGTTGGCTCCTCAGCCAAGCCACCCAGCATTCGCAACGCAATAGACAGTATAAACCCCACCATTCAACGTGTACAAAGTAAATCTTGAATGAAGTGGTGTTGTCATGCGCCTAACAAAAGCGCGCTTCTAATTCTCTATACCCCCAGCTTCTTTTTTGTTGGAAGGGAGGGGGTGTTGGTGATACGCTGTGTGAACTCAACCGTGAACTGAGCATGCGCCTGGAGGGGGGTGGTTTATGGGCAAACTTATGAATAGTCTGAAATTCGGTGAGTGATCGCAGATATATTTACACCATCAAGACTACTTTAGTGAGCGCGATACACTAATAAGATTGGACTTTGATGTAGTCGACACGGCGCATGCGCTGATCTGACAGGTGTATGTGACGTTCGGATACGCGGCGCCCATGCGACCAATCAGTGGCCGCGCTCGCCAGTCAACCGTAACGGCGGCCGGTGATTGGCTTAAAGATGGAGTGATTGACGGGGCTGGTGATGTTTATGCATGAGCAGTTCTCTATCCCTTGGTGGTAAATGGCGAGGCGATGTGATAAAAGTACAACCGATCCAATAATGCGTCATTAAATCGCGCAAAAATCGCCAGCCGGGCCGTAACGAGGGAACATTAGGGCCGGCTAATTATACAGGGGTCACAGGAAAGCAATTCACGAAAGGAAGAGAGAAATAATAATTACACTGCAAACATTGTGGTGTTAAATTAACACCAAGTGGTGTTTATATTGGACCACATGGTGTTAGATTAACACCACAGTTTTTGCAGTGTACTTGATTGGGGGGGGGGGGGGGGGGGGTAGGCTGTTGAAAATTAAAGATAAACCAACGTAACTGAATTACAGGAATAGTTTTGGTGTCATTGTAATAAACGGAATGCTGGAAGTCACTGAATTTGTCTGTAATGATGTAAATTTTATGAACGATGTTTGATGATTGTTTTGATCATTTATAGTTCGTGTTTATGTGCATTCTAGGGTACAGTGTTTTTCTTTTGTTTGTTCACTGAGTAATTTGTAATGTATGCAGGACCCAAATGGAAACATGTTCTCTGTTTGTGCATACTCTAATGTATTTGGCCTAATTTATAGATAAATCAATCAATCAATCAATCAATCAATCAATCAATCAATCAATCAATAAATAAATAAATTAGTAAATAAACGCTACTTAAGTCGTAGTAGCGGCAATCCAACACGTGTATAATTTAGCATGGGTTTTGCATAATTGGGTCTGTGTATACTTCCGTCATCGTCAGTTGAATATGCGTTGTACAAACTTTGTTACTACCGTCGAACACTTCATACACGGTTCCACGGACTTTGCAAGACATGGAATTTCTTTTACATAATGGTGTCATATTAATCTAATTATAATTTGAATTCATTTTAAATCTGTGGTAGTGTGTTTTTACTTTGACGGTTTACTGTATTGTTTTAATATATTTATTCCGCCACTGAAATCATGATAAGCAAAATATAGTAATTTATATATTTTGTTCAGCAAAATAGTTTAATTGAAATTAATTTATATTTTGTTCAGCAAAAACATAACTTGCGGACGTAGCTTTGTTGACGTGACACACTGCCGTGGGATTTTCTTCCACAATATAATATTTTTACACTACCGATGAAATGGTTCATAGTGGCTTTACATGAATTAGATGTTTGGCAGATGCCCAAGCATGATAAGCCCATCTTTCAAACTGAAGTCAGATCATACATAATTTGGCTTGAATTTATCATCCCCCGCCTAAAATATCCCTTTAAAACATAATAAGAGGGAATAATCTTCATATATAAAATATCAGAGTATCATATTTCTAAATCACGATCACTACGTGATATTTTTGCTCCAAAGCATCAATTTTTTAAGCCTAAAAATGAATAAATAAAAAATGTTAGTCGGTGCTGACAAGCTCACCTTTTGAATGAGTGAATTAGAATGCAATCTGATAATGAATGGGTGTATTTCGTTCCTTTTGCTTTGCTAGCTACTGGGGTTGTGTTATCATTTGTTGTTGTTGCTGCTGCTGTTGTTAATTTTAGCGTCATCATTGTTGTTTTATGTTGTTTGTATACTTTTTGCTGTTGTTGTATCTTTTGATGTTTGTGTACTTGTTCAGTTTGTTGTCATTATTGTTGTTATTGCTATTGTCGTTGTCATTGCCGATGTTGTCGTTGTTCGTGTCGTACCGCTACGTAGTTTGTTGGTCTTGTAGCTGTTGATGTTTTGTACTTGTACCTGGTGTCATTACATGCCTTATTGCTACTGTTTCATTGTTGTCGTTGCTGTTGTTGTTGTTATTTTTGTTGTTGTTATTGTTACTGTTGTCGCCGTTGCCATTGTTGTCATCAGCATTGTCGTCGTCGTTATTGTTGTGGTCGTTTAACTGTTGTCGTGGATGTCATTACATGCATGATTGCTGTTGTTGTCGTCGTCGTCGTCGTCGTCGTCGTTGTCGTCGTTGTCATTATTGTCATCACTGTCTTCATTTGTTGTAGACCTAAGTGCTGTACTTGCTGCTGCTGCTGCTGCTGCTGCTACTACTACTTCTGCTGCTGCTGCTGCTGCTGCTGCCCGTCTTGCTGCTGTCGGCTGTGCCGCTATATTATCGTATCGCTGCTCAACGAATGTATACAGCATCAGTGTGGTCAATCCTGTCACGTCAGGTCAGCCCCAAAATTTGTCTTCTTGAAGTTGTGTTTGTCCCATTTGTTTTGCACACCTCTTCATATAGAAGAAAAAAGCATTCCGATATCGATGTGTCCGAGTGCAGCTGTCGACGCTAAAAACCGTCCTTAGTGACTTCTTTTCTTTGCCAGAACGCCGTCGGGTAGAGATAAGGCCTAAGAGTGATTTGTCTGATCAGATAAATGATAGTTCTGGCTGGACTTTGATTCCACAACTCTCCCAACAGCGGCTTTCCTTTATGAGCTTTACACACACGCAGTTAGTCAAGAGTAAATATGACAACTTTGGAATCACCTGATGTTTGGTTTGTGTCACGGGGTGGCTTGCGCGAGTCGCCTGCGGCCTGGGCTGCGCGTGCCGGGGAAGTGATATCTCTGTCGGTCCGTGGTTTGGCCACGTGTGGCGCGTCAAGCAAGTGAGGTGTGTGTATAAAAGTTAAAGTGCAGGCCCGGTGCTGGTTGAAATGAATATCACTTCTCGGCCCTGGAAGATGGAGGAAGTCGGGCGTAACTTGTTGCTCTTTGACTTCATCTCGTCATTGTTTTGAGTCTGGCGTCCAATTATTGATATTGTTGTATAGAAACGAGCCAGGCCGGTACCAAACCCGAGTTGATGGTGTATTACGATTTCATAAAGAAGCATATGCTGAAAGTCGTTTCTTAAGGCATCTCTCTGTGTCTCTCAATATATATATATACTTTTTCAAAGTGAACAAAGCCATATATACTGACCTTTTCCAGCATAAGGTGACCGGTCACCGTATTTCTATGGGCATGGGGCGACCGACCGTCTTGGGGCGACCGATTACCGGTCGCCTTAAAGTAAATGCAACAGGAAAAGATAGGGTTAGGTTACATTTTTTTTAATGCACAATGCCCATAGACCGGTCGCCCTAATGCGGAAAAGTTGTCTCGTCTCGTCTCGTCTCGTCTCTCCCCGTCTCGTCTCTTCCCTTCTCTTCCCTTCTCTTCTCTTCTCTTCTCTTCTCTTCTCTTCTCTTCTCGTCTCTTCTCGTCTCGTCTCGTCTCGTCTCGTCTCGTCTCGTCTCGTCTCGTCTCGTCTCGTCTCGTCTCGTCTCGTCTCGTCTCGCCGTTGTTTGCTTTAAAGTTGGGCAAACTGGATAATAAAAACACCAGTTTCCCTATTGACTTGTGCACTCAAGGTGTTTATCCAAACGTGGCTGATTGCACTTGCGCTATACAGTCGTTTTTGTAATTCCAATTTGGCTTACAAGTATTGGCGGCTGTCTTCATTGTGTCAATCCGCCATATTGGCAATTTTCCGCAAAGCGCGCCCTCATCGTTCGGTTTACGGATCCATAACGGAGGCTAATACACCTTAATATACCCCAGGAGTTGTGGAATTTCTGCCGTGTTAGGGAACGGCTTATCTCTGTAAGTACATGCACGCGGGTCGTTGTGTATGGCGGGTCGCCATCCCCAGGGAGTAGGGGAGGGTCGTTTGACCACCGTCTCACGGCTTGTTAGTTTGTGACAGTAATTAAAGGGAAAAAAGGCGATATCCGCACAGTCCTTTTTGCCCCGCCTTCCCCTCCTTCAAACCCCACACAACGGCTGTAATGGTGTAATTTGACAACAATGTGGATTGTGTACGGTCTCGTGTTGACGCACGAGGTCCACGCGCGCACACAAAGGGTCGGCGGGGGCCGCCCGTCGGCCCAACCGTCCGTCGACTCGCCGGCTCACAAAAGCACCCCAAACCGAGCGGAAGATACGGCGCGCGTGCCGTGGCTTCGACTTCATTTGTCCCGGACAAAAAATCCGGACCATTTTATGGATGTTTCGGGCGTTATTTGTGGCGATTGTGGGCAGCTGCAGAACGCCGGCCTAGCAAGCGGCCCCGCCACCGCCACTGACTATGTACAGTTTTGGGGGGGAAGAATTGGTTCATTCGGGCGTAAGGAAAAATACTTCAGTTATTGTAAGCTTAGGTTGGATGCTTGTTGATGTCAAATGCGATTTCGGCGTGCGTGAAAAACTTGTATAAAGGGGATGGCGCTCTGAAAAAAAAAAGCTCTCCGACAAATCGGTGCGAATGGGGCAAGGTGTTGGGAGTTGATGGTGGGGGCGCGTTTCTCGCTAGTCAGGCATAGAGAGATGATGTAAGTTGGAGCCAGCAACTCCCGACCCTGCCGAGTCCTGGGCCGGGGGATTTGGCGAGCTTACTCGAGCTCAACCTCCAAGCCCACTCGGCAGGTGCGGGCTCGACAGCCCGTCGTGTTCCAAAAACCAAAACAAACACTTGTTCCTTTTATATCTCGTTTTTCAAGTGCATGTTTGGCAAACACTGATAAGTTTTTTTTTCTTCTTTTTTGTGTGTGAAGTTAACACGGTGCCATTCCTCTTGCGGTACAGGGTATCACACCACGTGAAAGCACTCTCTTTATATCGTGAACGAAATCACTGATTATATACCATTAAACCATGAAATTTCCGCTTCATCTTGGGTGTCACGGGATCCTTTTTTAAAAATTAGCTGAGTAGATTGAAGCAAACATTTTTTTAGGATTTGGGCGATCCTTATCTGGTGGGTGATCGGTCATACAAATCTATGGAGAGTTATCAAAAGCTCGTCCAAATGAGAGATCTATCAATCATGAACGCGTCACACACGGTGGTGCACGGACGGAACGCATTTGTCTAAAACCATGGTATAGCTGAGCCTGGCTTTGCTCTGTCTGCCTGCACGGTCGTATATCCAATGTACCATCCACACGACCTCTTATCCCTTTGTTCGACAGAACCGTTGAAATTATGAATTAAATTTGCATCACTTAAAACGCCCTGTACTTTAAAGGTACGATATAGGTTTGTTAATAAGCAAAAATTAGATTAGTTTCAATCCGTATTTAAAGATGGTACCAGTACCTATCCTCCTGAGAAATTCCTCTGTCTGGAATGCTGTTATCTTCGAGAAAATTGTATTTGAAGCCCTCCAAAAACACCTGACTTGTTTCGATTACCATGACTTGTTCGAAATGAACGCATGTGAACGTGCACATGTCTCGGCGAGAAAAGTGCCAAATGTCTCGGCGAGAAAATATCTGTGCGCATGCAAACCATTCTCATTGAGAACGTGACGATGATGAATGAATTAATGAATACATTTATTTCACCAGATTGTAAAGTATGTACAAATATAATAAAAAGAAATAATTATGATGATGATGAACTACTAAGCCAATTCGGTATCTCAAAGGTCAAAGGTTATTCGGGATAAAATTGCTGACGTAATGTAACGCCATGTTACGCGAACGCCCATTCTGATTGAATTTAACACGTGCGCGTTGTGCGACCACCTTTTGCGTTCACACGCGCGCGTTAGATCACGCGGGTCATTCGGGATAAAATGTCATTGGGCACATGCGCAGTTGAAATACCGAACTGACTTATTTAACACGTGCGCGTTGCGTGACATCCTTTTGCGTTTACACGCGCGCGTTAGATCACGCGGGTCATTCGGGATTGTGCACCTGCGCAGTTGAAATACCAAACTGGCTTATTTAACACGTGCGCGTTGTGCGACCACCTTTTGCGTTTACACGCGCGCGTTAGATCACGCCGGTCATTCGGGTTAAAATGTCATTGTGCACATGCGCAGTTGAAATACCGACCCGCTTATTATAACGTCGTCCCCCTCCCCTCAGAAACAATGACCCTGACACTGCGTAACCCAAATTTAGCCCGAGACTAAATGTAGCCCCAACCATGTACCGGTACCTGCCTTTATGGGTTTGGGCCACCATTTAGGTATGGGTTTGGGCTACATTTAGGAGTGGGGCTACATTTAGGTACAGGGTCAGGGCTATATTTAGGTATAGGGTCGGGGCTACATTTAGGAGTGGGGCTACATTTAGGTACAGGGTCAGGACTATATAATGGTTCGGGCTAGATTTAGGTCTAGGGCTACATTTAGGACCCACACAGTGGCCTGACGAAAAAATACAGACTTGGTCCAGGAACAATGGAAAACGTTTCGACTCCGAGGCGAGCTGGGGCCCGGTGAGCCAGGAGACATCAGCGACGGGGGCGAACCGCGCCGCAACCACCCAACCCCCCAGATGCAGGCCCCTTGCTCGCTGGCGCTTTTCATCCGGATGAGATAAATGGAGAGATTAATTACAAACTCACCGAATGTCATCAGTGGTTAAAAAAAGCATTATACCCGGGCCGGCTTCGCAGATGCTTACTTCACACACGTCTCGGAGCCGTCAGATAACGCCAGTTTACAGGACCCTGCCCGTTCAGTCAGAAAAGCATTGTTACCCGTGGGCCGTGACCAAGCTGAACGGGGATGTTTCAAAATGTGACGGGGACCCTTCAAAGTGAGTCTTGGGACATTTTTGTTTGCCTGCATTAGAAAAACACACGCGGTTTTTACTTTTGATGTATCATTCAGTTTGACATCCTGATGAATATGGATATTATGTGGGCGAAAAGTTGACAGTTCTTATTGATTTCAATAGTGTCAGTCATGTTAAGGGGTGTATAGCTAAAATGTAGCTTTAGCGTCTTGTGACTCATTTTGCTGGGTTTGATCACAAACGGAATAATTCTCAAAGAAAGTTTACAAGGGTGGATTCAGACGGGGGCTTGGGTTACCCCCTCCGCCCGCTCATCTGATCAACTTTTCCCCCAATTTTCTTTTCTGTTTTTTCTTTTGCTTTAACGCTAACAGTCTCAGATCAATGACCCCCCCCCCCCCCCCCACCCCTTATTTCATTTTTTAGGGTGTGTTGCTTTTTTCTCAAACCAGGCCTAGTCGAAAACATTTTTACGGATACAGAAAATCTGTAAGGTCTGCTTCCCCAGGGAAAAATCCTGGATCCACCCCTGGTTTGTAATTATCCCGTGGCAAATCCTGGTCTTAAAACCCGTCCACACCTTGTAAAAAATTGCTGACATTCAGCCTTTTCGAACTACCTCGGCCTTACAGAACCCCACCACACGTGTCCGGTTCTCGCTCCCGGATATATCTCATACGAGCAACCTGACACAGACCTCCAGTGTATGTGTACGGGCTTTTTTCCCCTCAAAATTGTGGTGTTCTTTTTCTCCCAACACAAAAGACCCGGAAAACCACTGAGGGTCGTGGAGGTACTGGGTACAGCCCGCGGGCAAACAGCGGGTATGAACCAAGCTTCGTGTATACACAGCATGTTACGTGAAAAGCCATCTTGCGGTGAGACGTGTAATTTACCACCATACACAAGTATAAATGGACATCAAATGGGTGTATTACAGAGGTATAATTTGATTTGAAATGGAAGTCGTTGACTCCTAAACTTTTCATCTGTTTAAAGCAAGTTCTTCAAACCAGAAGAGGGCGCGCTAGTGCCACTGTTAGCGTAGTCTGGTTCCAAGACCAAAATATTCTGACCATTTCTGATGAATATTAGGTCCGGTGTCATGTGAAAATCAGACTCCTGTGAAAATCGGACTCCTTTTTCCCTATTATTGGTTAAACCTTCTCACGTGACCGGTCACCCTCCTACTTATCTTCACTTAGGCATGCGCAATACTACCAATGAGCCCGTATTTCATAGTGACTGAAATTCACGCTCTTCGCCGCTAATGTCACGTGACCAAAACGGGAGGAATTCCTCCCGTTTCCGAAAATGTCCGAAGTTTTCCGAACTTGTTTTCGGTAACATTCGGCTGTTAACGTTGATGTACACAATATTAACAAAATGTCTGTCAGGTCCGTTGCAGATCCTTGAATTTTTGAATTCTCAATCATACATAAAAATTGAAAAAATCAATGCCATACTCCAGTGCAGTATTTTGCTGACCGGATTTTGCAAGAGTACCGGTGTAGCGTGAAATTTTGTCACCATGAAATATTGTAGTATTGCACATGCCTTAAGTGATCGATGAATCGATTATTGGGAGAGTGGCCGGTCACGTGAGATGGTTAAACCAATAATAGGGAAGAGGAGTCGGATATTGATGGGAGTCGGATATTCATATGACACCGGTATATTTGAAGGATACCTATGGACCATGGAGGTAGGAAACCAGTTTACGTCATGATCTATTTTTGTCGGTGGTGGCTACCTGACCTACAATTTAGACGTCATGAAACCAGACTACTATTAGCGTAGATATTACTTTGATATTATTGCCTTGCTTCGGGCGGGGAACACGATCGATATGGGTACATGGTATGTATGTCTGCTTTTGGTGTGTGCGAGAGTTTAATCTTCAGTAATTGTTTGGTTCTGAATTTTCACAACAAAATGAAGGCATGGATGGCAAGATGGTAAGATAATGACAGAGATGGTGAGTTACCCGGAGGAGGAGTTTAGGATGCCGTATGAGTCGGAAAAATCAGTTTTTCAGAATAACCACTCGCCTGCTTTCTCAGCAGAGGGCGCACTTTTCAGCTTTGCAGTCAACGCATGTGGATGTCTTTGAGGTATCAGTGGCACAGTGAACTTATAATATCATTATTGCATCGGCTGTTGTTTCAGGCTTTCTCTACCAGTGGTGTAACTACGGTGGGGGGGGAGGGGTGCACGTGCTGATGTCTGAGTCCCCACCCCCCCCCCCCCTTCCCCCATTTGAAATTTTGAAATAAATAAAACATTTATACAAGCCACCACAGTTCATTTACTTTCAGTGCCCCCTTGAAACAAAAATTGTGCACATCCATACCCCCCCCCCCCGAAGTTTCACCCCAGTTTTGGCACTGCCCCCCCCCCCCCCCCCCCCTCCCCCATGCTACCTCGCCCCAGAATGTCAGGATTGGTATTTCTTTTCGTGTCCGAGGGTGTGGATTTCGGTCCATCTTTGAGTGGAAATAATGTCTGTCCTTTGCTTATGTACTGGAGAATGGTGCGCCAGGGGTGGGGGTTTCATCATTTCTGAAATGGCAATCCCCTCATACATGCCTTGGGGTAGTGCAGGAGGGGTGGGGTGGCGGAAACAATTGATAGGTGCAGATTGTGTTTGAATTTACAGGAACAAATTGCAACATTTTCGTTGAAAAGTCAACCAGATTGATTCGGCCCTGCAAGTTATTTTGAAAGATTTTTGAAAGGTGCCTTGTCCGTCTTTTTGGGCGTTGCACCCCGAAAAATTAATTTCCAAATCGAATGGCCAATTTGTCAGAATTAGTTAAGTGATGAGCTTCCCAATGAGACATTCCACTAACATCCACACAAAAATTGGGCCCTGGTAAGTAGGCTAACAGATGTAATAGGTTTCTTATTATTTTATAATTAGGAGTGGTTTCTAAGTTATAATCAGGAGTGGACGCTCCTAATTCTCATAGTGTTGAAGAACACAATAAAACAATGTAATCTAAGAAGACCAAAATGTATAGTGCACAGTAAAGTAAATGCTTTTCTTGTTCAGAAATAGTTTTCTTCCATAATTTATTAGTGAGGGAAATCCCTTGAATTGAAATGTTCATAGCTGCAGCTTTAATAGTGGAATAACACAAATAGTTTCAGCCAAACGAATCGGCTTCTATTGTTTCAAAATAAAATAAGGAAAATCATGAAAAAAATTACGACACGACGAAGGAGGGGAGAAATATAATAACAATTTCAACATCAACAGTAATGCGTCTCCTGCATCTGTCGCATTTTACAACCATGTTAATCTGACATTAATCCCACCCTCCAGCAGCACAGCTTGGCTGATGGTCAAAACCAAATCATGAAATCGACCCCCCGAAAACTAAACAGACGAAACCAAACAAAAATATATACAAATCATAATAATAATAATAATAATAATAATAATAATAATAAGAGAGAAAAAGACACAAAGCTGGTGGTAATCGGATCCTGATAAGTTTTGTTGGCGCCTTGTTAAATAGAACACGTCAAAGTTACTGAAATTGTATTTCCATCAGAAGGAAGTGAGAGCGGGTAACGGGGGTCGGCGTGCGGTGAGCCTGGGGCACTTTGGCCCCACGTAGCTTATCGAAAACCTTTCATCGGTGTTGAGTGCAGCGCTCGTCATCGAAACACCCCGTGGATTGTATTATCCATTTTGCGCGTGTTATAGCCCCAACGAGCCAGCGGTGCCTGCACGCCGGACGATCATCGGAGAGTCGGAGACCGTGAATCGCTCGACCCCGCGCGCTCAATTCGGAATAACATACCCAATCATTTGGAAATGGCAATTCGGTGATCATTCATCGCACAGTGTTATACGAGGGGTTTAGCAACAATGGGTCCAGTGGAGGAGGGGGGGAGGAGGAGGAGGAACAACGGCCCCAGGGTTACTCCGTGAAGTACCTCCCAGGCAATTCTAACACGAGGCAGCACGCGAACAGCTGCACGCCCTTCTATTCACCTCTGAAGGACAAACTTTACACCGTTTTTTTTCTTTTCTGTTTTTTTTTTAGTGTCCAACTGGCTCGCTTCAATGCCCGTCTTTGGGTGCGTTCTGCCCGGCGCGACGGCTGGTCCCGCCCGCTGTATAGTCACTAGTACGGTGTTTTTATTACAAAATACAGGTCTCCATATAAAGCATCTTCCTCTGCGGTTTGGCTTTATGCAAAGGCGGAGATGACGTTATCATAACATGACAAGCCGGGGAGGTCTTTGTCATTTTTTTCCAACTCGATTTCTCCTTTATTTTGGTTACATCTGGTGAACTGTTCAGTTTCCAAGAGTTGTAAACAAAAATTGTAAATTTAGCACCGAAGAAAGTCAACTTTTTATAGATTTTATAGACTACCGATGAAAGAGATATAGGCCTACGCCATTGGCGGATCGTAATTTTAAATTTTTGTTCAAGCTTTGAAATTTCTTATCCCACTGTTAGGCGTAGTCAGCGTACCATTCCAAACATTTCTTGGTCATTTTTAAAATTTGTTTTCAGTATCTGATGTTTAGATTCGTTGTTTTTACAACCCCTTTACTCAACCGCACAACGTATTGTTTTACCTTGTTCGGTATAAATTGATCTAATAAAACCGAATAGGCTTAAGACTTAATGAACTAATTCTTATATCACATCCTTCCTGTGGATCTTTCGTTTCTCACACGGTTCTATCTGGAACCGTAAGCCTCTGTCTGATGTATTATTAGTCGATAGAACTCAATCAAAAGTTGCTTTCAAACTATTTGTAGAATCATTAATTTATTCTACTTTGGACTGGTTTATTTTATATATACAGTTGCGATATTAAATTGAAAGGTTGGAAATGATAAAATAAGGGAGTGGTCTGGCTGACAAACGTTTTGGTGCAACTGAAGAAAAAAACCACGACGTTTAAATTACGCTACAAAAGTTACAAAACAATATTTGTCTTTCAATTAAGGCCCACACATGCAGCTTTTCTTTGTTTATTTGATATACCGGTACACAAGCAAACAATTAATGGGAATTGATGCATAATGATCAAGAATAGAAACATTTTTTTCAAAGTGAACAAAGAAACTGGCAGGAGCGGGATTCGAACCTGCGACCTCCGATAGAAACAAATTGAATTAAATCGACTTCGGAAATTCACAAAAACCTACGAAAAGTAGCCCCAACACGTTTACTTCCCCCTTTTTTAGAAGAGTTAAAATTAAAATATTTGGTTCACAATTTAAGCTTTGAAGTTCGTACCTCCAGAAAAAAAATTGGTGCGCCCCTTATTTCCTCCGACTACGGCCCCTACTGTACCCTATGGAATGAAATCTGAAAAGAACTATGTCCTCTTGAACAAAGATTCACAAAAGCTTCTTTTTAAAATAAACTAACATTTAGGCCTAAGCCTATATAAAAATGTTTGAAACCACTCAAAATTCTTCTCCTTTTCTACCTTCCCCCTCAAAAATAGAAAAATGGATTTCCAAAATTTGGTAACCCATAGCAAAAAATTTCAGCCCCAGAACGTTTCGGTCTAGCCTTGCTACATCAAACTGCATTAAAACAAAATAGCGACTACTGATGTGGAACATGCAGCGATTTAATATTTCCTCACGTAGTTCGGAAAGAGATGTTTCTTTGTCTTTTCATGGAACTTGTGACCCAGAAAAAAACCTGCTCACGATTGTTTCCAACTCTATTGTTCAGGAATGATTTAGTGTTGTTTTGATTTGTCTATACAAACATGGAAAACTTGCTGTATAGCGGGACAGCTGACAGACGCGCAAGTTCATGAATGCTTGAATTTGTCCTTCAATAATATAATAAAGATTTATGATCAAAGTATACATCTGCGAAACCTCATGACAAGCACAAGTCATTGTGGAGTCATCTTTTAGTTCTGTTGATGAGATCTTTTGGTTCCTTTACATCATTATTGGGATCGTAATTGACCTTTAAAAATACTGGGAGTGAAAAGGCAGGTTTGATATATTACATGGTGTGTATGCATATACGCGGTCGACTTAGTGACAAAAGATTTCAGGGTTTTTTTTTGGCGCGGTGCAGTGCAAACAGAGATATCGACCACAGCTTCGCGCACAGGCTGCCCGGTTCCCACACGCAACAACGCTATCATTGTTCTAAATACATGCATTTCCCAAGCCGCCCCTCTGACTTTTTCGGTGAAATTAAAACCTTTCACAGCGGAGTATTTGGGGTTCGTACCCCCTATAAAGCAGCCAAGCCCCTCCCCTAA
Source organism: Hippasteria phrygiana (assembly GCA_037893225.1). Taxonomy (NCBI): domain Eukaryota; kingdom Metazoa; phylum Echinodermata; class Asteroidea; order Valvatida; family Goniasteridae; genus Hippasteria; species Hippasteria phrygiana. Next base: position 29,533 of record JAZGUH010001136.1, on the reverse strand, counting down.
AGAGCCGTTGTCGCCTTCAAATCGGTCTTCGTGAAAAGCCGACTCATATTAAAGGCCCCCGTACACCAAGACAATGAGAAACACAGGGTTAGGGTAAGGGTGAGAATGAGGGTGAGAAATAGGATTAGGGCTAGGATTTAGTGTCGGGTTTGAATTAGGATTAGGGGGAGCTTTAAAATTAAGCTATTGAACAGTTGCTCGGGTTCATTACAAAAATCACAATTTTGTTGCAATATATTATGGGTAAAGAGTCAGGTATTCACGGGGGTCGGATATATTTATGCCACCTTCACAACTCAAACAAAATCCCTTTTGCCTTATTCCCCGCAATATCTCACTCATTATAAATCATGACAGGGTATATCGCCGGCAAGTCAAACAGCTTGTATATTTCATACATGCACGCCTCACTCCCCTCCGCAGCTCATAAAATAATAACCACCATGCGTAGCCATCGTATATGAAACCCCGTTCGATGTATCGATCCGCCGGATCGATAACTCAACTCTCCATCAAATCTCATATGTTGCTCGGCTGGGTATTATTGTTAATTGAAAACAGCGGCGCTGCCGCGATTCAAGCGATATGGCGCGTGGCGGACGGCGGGGCGCGGCGGCGTGCCGAGTTTCATTGATAAACACGGCAGGGGAAGACCGAGAGGTATTTGGGAACTCGCTGGGGAATGTTTCAATTTTTCCTTCTTTTATCTACATCTCCCTATGTCCATCGCGAGCTCTTCCACTGAGTTTTGTAATAAATCTTGATTTTTCAAAGTTGACTCCCAAAATATTTCGCTTGCGAACAAAATTTTACAAGCGAGGGTGGGGGTGGGTGGGTGGGTGGGTGGGGGGTGGGTGGGGGCACACTTTCTCAACGTTGGTGGCGCCATTTAGCCTTTTTGTTTTGTTCTTACCCGTACACGCAAAATAAGACGTTTACAGGGTTTTGCTTTTCTAGTTTGCAACTTTAGACGTAGGCCCTTATACAAGCAAAAAACAAATTGGCAACAGGCAGCCCCCCCCCCCCCCTCCCCCCTCTGGATCCGCCCCGTATCTATATTAGACGAATTGTTCAATAATTGAACTCCACAGTTTTGGGGCAGTGTCTTGAAATCTCACGTAATTTATTCAAAGCCCTTCTCACGCACGGTCAATCTGTACATTCATTGTAGAATCCATGCCTTATCAGCTTTGGAAGAATTAATAATCAAGCCAACAGGGTCTAATATTAGGACTTTATCAAACAGAAAACATGTAAGAAAACTCGTGCGAATTCTGGCCCGGGTTCCCACCTGGGGTGTGCACTTGGCGGCGTAATGTATTTGCCCGTACACAGCGCCCGATGTTGATAAGAGATCGAAAAAAAGAAGGCCAGAAAAGAAAACCACTCAATAATATTACCAAAGCTGGGGGAAAAGGAGTTATGATTAATTTATGGTGGCAATGCGTGCATGCTTAGGTCTTGATTGTGCAGCGGGCGTACGTTACTTTGTATGCGTGTCAGCATACCGGGGGAGGTTACCTTTTTATTGGAGGGGGTATACTTAGGCCTAACTTATAAGAGAAGGTTCCCTGATTGGTCTTTGCGTAGATTAAAGACAATACTGCCAATGCTTTTCGGAAAAGTGTTTTTGTTTTTTTTCTAAAATTTTCTTCCAACATTTTTATGTTTACGAAAAACCACTTTTTTCTATTTTGGACGCCGCCAAATCGAGTCCACGAAATACGGCAAGAAGTTCACAGTGCTATCCAACATTTTAATCGTTCTTTCTTCGGAATTGTTGAAGATTTCTGAAGGTTATACATATAGAGAAGAGCATCCTATTTTTTGTCTCCACGTTTTCTGCCTCCGTTTTTTTCTTGCTATTTATTGTCGATTATTTCGTGATTTGTCCTTCACCTGTGGTTTGAAGTTTTGGTCACTCTTAAACAACTGTCGGTGATTTTATCCGATACATAACGTAAATCAATCGAAGGAGATTTCAAATCGACAATGTAAAATTGGAAAGCTTTAATCATCAAAATTGGGAGTGTAACTGTTATTTTCATTTTCTGTCAGTTTGCTCGTTACTTCTCCGAATCTCCAATCCCCATCCGCATACAATGCAGCAGTTCAATTTAGTTAACTGGCACGTTGACTTTAGATTCTTATAAACCACAGTAGTCCATGTAGGGCCCATAGGTACTCAGTAATTATGTTTTTCTTGCCAAAATCATGAACGCTAGAAAGTAAAATCATATTAAATGTCTGCATCAAGTGAGAAGCTTCCAGTAGGCCTATGGCTCGTACTCCATGCACTCAGCATGATTACTATCTACCGGGTCTAGTTTATATTATCTGATTTTATATTGTCCGAATGTGAATCGTCCATTAGGCCTATGCTCCGCTCTATCAGAACGCGGAAATATACCAAACGACATATTCATCAATTGTTCCTTTGGATACCGTGATTAATCTGCGGTAAAATTATAAGTGGTATATGCTGTGGTTTAATTCTAGACCGCAATGAACCCCCTCCCCCCCCCCCCACGTAGAAATAATCTTTTGTTTTTGACACAAAAACAGCGCGGGTTGTCGGTGCGTGCCACCGCTTATAATCAATATCTCAGTCGCAAATCGCGGACGACCAAGTTGCCCCTGGCAACTGTAATTCACGCGCCAAAAGCAAACACAAATTGGACACGATCTCCCGCCAATTTCAGCCCCCCAACACGTGGCCTAGCGTCCGCTGAACGCAAGTCCTCCCCAAATAGCCGATATTACATAATTCATTTGACGCGCCGCGTTAGCATTATTGTTCAATTTCTATTAAGGAAATGGGCAAGTCACGATTGAACTTGTGTGCGAATGGGGGAGGGGAGTTTATATTAACAAAAATGTAGTGTAACTGTCAGAGATTCAATTTGAATAGCGCAACTTGTGAGACAATTACACCTTCGAACGTGTTGTAGCGGCGTTGTTTGTGATTTAACCACGGCCACCTTGCTATCTCCATTGTGTGTGACTTAACCCACGCATCAGTAGGTACACGTTATAAGATACAAGCCACGTTACTAAAGAGGCATTATCTATCATTGTAAACCCTAGACGAGAACAGCCGGCACCAGCCTAATTCAGAATATCATGAATTTGCGAAGCTCGGGAATTGTGTAAAGAAGGTTTTGAACTTGATTGGTCAGTATAATGCCGCACTGTAAAAAAGATGATGGATAACACTTTGTTAACACTTAAACGTGATAATGTCAGTACTGTACACGTAAAGGTATAGGAGGTGTTACAAACGATTAACACATAAATACTTCATTGACTTGTTAGAATGTTAATTTTTTGTATCACTTTAACATGTCAGTTTAAATGCTAAAAGTGTTATTAACAAACACTTTTAGCATCCTATTAACGTGTTAAAGTGTTAATAATTGTAACATTTTAACATGTTAATAAAGTGTTTATGTGTTAATCGTTTGCAACACCCCCTATACCTTTACGTGTAAAGTATACTGACATTAACACGTTTAAGTGTTAACAAAGTGTTATCCATCATTTTTTACAGTCACTGTGCCAGAAATCAAATTTTCTCTTACTATTTGTCAACGGAGAGAGAAGTTTTTCTCCTAAGCGTAGAGCCTTGAGCAAGTTTGAGTTGGAGTGTTATCTTATTTGGCAATTTTTTGACTAACCTTGCCTATAGTATTGGGAAGTTGTAATACCCACATCTGGTCGACTGTCTGGAGCCCTCCTGCAGGACAAAATCGCGCTGGTTATCAATAGCAATGTGTTTATGCTAAACTGTGACAAGCTATGAGAGGACCAGTGACACAGTATAGTTCCACTATAATAACGTGCGCGCCCCAACGCCATTGCGCAGTTATTATACAAGGTAGGCCTATACGTCACGAATTTAATGGTTTACCAGTGATCTTTGCTCGATCTTGCTCCAAAATGCATGAGCAAATTCAAGAAAGTATACCACTGATTACCCAGTGGTTTATTCGTGACGTCACTCTGGGAAAAAAATCAGATTTGACCGGAAAACAGTCAAACCTCCATGCACCCAGCTAACTACAGATGTAAGCTGCTATGGGTGAAAGTTTGACTCTTCTATAGTAAGCTGTGACTGTTTTTCTGAGTGTACATTGTACCTGAAATAAAGTTCAAACGTGAACGACTGTCGTCTAGGCGAACTCACTGTGCCACTGGTACCCTCCCTTTTGTAGTTGTCACAGATTAGCACGAGGACGTTGCTATTAAATACCAGTGCGACCATGCCCTGTACAGGCTGGTTCCAGAGTAATGGTCAACAAGGGGCCTGTTTGTTTCACACGAATCCGGATCGCGATCAGTGATTTGTACGTTGGTTCACACACCAGATTTCGCCTAATGGATGCTGGAGCGAACCAGCGGCTGGATCACTGATGGCAATCCGGATTCGTGTGAAACAAACAGGCCCTATAGCGGGGCCATTTTAAAAAAAACTTCGGCCCGGCTTTGGCTTTGGTTTCGTCTTCAGCTATTCCAAGCTCCAGTCCATTGCTGATCTAAAGCCAGTCTTGAATGCTTAAATCAAATGAACAGGCTCCAGCTCTGGGTTCAGTGTTACACAATGATATACGTGGCAAGAAGGGCTCCAGATCTAGGCAAATTTAAGGACCTAAAATTACGGCAAGCCAAAGCTCATGGTTCGGGCACAGTTAATCAAAGTATTGTCAAGAATAGTTAACTGTGGTTCCTGACCGTTGCGAGAACAGGCATCTCAAGTTTGAACACAATTATAACAATGAAAACATGTGGATGATCTGGAACCACATTATCAAACAGTCCTCCACTTTTACTTAAAACGACGAAAATTTGAATCGGTTCTCGGTAAATATTGCCAATCATGACCAACATATGCCAGTTATATAGATAAATTGTTTGCTGTTCAGGCTACGCTTAACATCGCTTTGAATCTTACGTGCTGTTTGTGTAACCTGATTATTAATACAAATCGAGACAGACCTCGAACATTTTTGTTCATTTCCTTTTTGAAATGTTCATATAAATAGAGAATCAATTACTCATGTCTTGTGCGAGGTTGTCAGCTTTTTTTCAATTTTCAAACATGTTCGTTTGCTGAATGAACATCGTGCGTGGTTACCTGGCGGTTTTCAGTCACGACTTGAAGCCAGCAAATTGTCAGTTTCGGTATACAAGGGTTGTCGTTCGTTGCCTCCAATTTCCTGCCGGGAATTCAAGCGAAATTTATGTCCCGAACAATGATTCTCTAGCTTCGATTTTTTTCTCTCTCTCGCTCTCTCTCTATTATGGTGGGTTCTTTCCGATTGTGTGCGGGGATGTATCTTGGGCCCAATTAACGGCGTCTTCATGTTTTATTGCGCCGTGGCCATGGAACCACGCGACAGGTATATATCACAGAACACTGATTTTCCTCAATGCGTCTTCAAGATGATATTCCTACGGTTGCGGGGCCGTGATCACACTACCGCGGGAAGAGTTTACTTTCAGTTGAAATACGCATGCGTAAGTGTTCAACGAACCTGCACGAGAGCTCAGAGGCACACAGGATTGCAAATTTAGATCACTTGAATGGATAGTCAGTGAAAGGATTAGGATATACTGTTGACGCACAATTTCCCCCCGGGACCCCATTGGAAATGGGTTGCAAAACTTTCTTGATCCATGCCCTTATTTTGTTTATTTAGGTGTCGAATATGAATTACTTTTCATGTAATCAAATCAATAAATTCAGACAACAACAAAATGTAAGATTTTCTCTTTCAAATATTACCGGGAACCGTACGTATCTAATGGCCCCGTCCATTCAACGCCTTGGCTGTTTTCATTTTTGCCAATTTGGTGACGAAAAATAATGTGCACGTAGACACTATAGCTCCGTGAGAGGAGTAATAGTGGTTATTGGCATTTTTATTTAATTAATATCCATTGCAATTAAAGCCACTATGTCCGTGCTTTGACTTAAAATTTAAAATCAATTGATTTCTCCCCACAAACCAATTATTGTGGGAGAAAACTTTATTTTTATGAAGTTCAACGAAAAAAGGAAATGAGTATACACTCTGTAATCTATGTTCTTTGCCTGTTTTGTGTGTATGCTACGCGCGAATATTGCCATATACATTAACACTGTACGAATACGAGCGCGCCGCTTCTAATTCCAAAATTGAAATTATTAACTCTGTTATACTTAAATATAATCAGTCGATTTTTGTGTGTGCAATGCCTCATTGAAAAGGTCATAACTGTTATTTAATGTTAAAAAGTCAGCAATTCAATTTGAACATTTATTTCCCGGGGTGCCACGCCAAAAAAAAACACGGACACGGCATCTTTGAAGGGTCAAGTTCATTGGCCATGAAGCAACTTTACGTTCGTACTGTGACGCCATTTAATTGTTTTACTTAAAGGAACAGTTCATCTTGTTTTGTCACATTTAACCACGTCTTACAAATGTAAATACGGTCGAAATGCTTGTGTTCATCTGAAGTAAAAAATAAGGTGGTACTTTTCAATTCTGTTCAGATCTTTGTTTGTTTTATATAGAAATGAGTTCCCAACAAGCTATTTAATATGGATATAAACTAAATCATGAAACCTTCTTGATGAAAGTGTGGAATTGTTTGGTTTTTCTTACACAAAGCTGTGGAGATAACCTCTGACACATTTGGTCTTGCATTATAGATACATGTATATTGCCCGTGTTCCTTTCAAATTTCACCCCGAAAAATAATTTGCGAATTTTTTATATTGCTATTTTTCTGTCATTGCTAAAGTCATTCTCTTTGAATGACACATCGAATGAAAAAAAAATCTGCCCACGTTTAGTTATCGAATAACTATTTTACACATGTCGATTTTTTTGCCGCTCCGACAATAATTCGGCTCCCGCAAGTTATACATTGTGCGTTAGAGGCGCGAAATTAACTAATAAAGAATAAAAGCCTTTTGGTGGGTTGCAGACGCCCAAAAACAGAAACAAACCGTTTAAATAAAACATACAATTTGAATACATTTATTCTAAAATAAGAAACAGGGTAAACTGACTACCGTAGGTAATGAATTTTCAAAGTGAACAAAGAAAACTGGCAGGAGCGGTATTCGAACCTGCGACCTCCAGAATACCGTACTGATTTGAATATTCTATCGTTAGAAGAAAACAATCCAATTTGTTGAGCACTTGCAGAAAGTATAATATTTAAAAAATTTAAAAGGCAATATTTTGTAATTACTCCCTACAAAGGTCCTTAAAATGTATACTTACGGAAATATCCCCGTCCTTTAGATACTCATGTAGTAAAAATAAAATTGCATGGCCAGTTTAAAATTTCTTGAATTGGAATGTAGTACGCCACCCTTGTGACTGCGCAAGAACGCTCCATCAATCTGCTTTTAATATAGAAGTAATTTGAGCACGGGGTAAACTGAGTACGTGACGTGGATTATGTAAGAAAAAAATGCTTCCACCAAAAAGCAATCAATATGGATGGAATAGTACGTTTGGTAACATCCTTTCTGGGAATTTCCTTTGGCTCGATGTCCTTTGAGCGGTCGCAGTGGGCATTTTTGTAGAGGTTCTTGTCAGTCAGATCCTTTGAGTATACCCAAGGATGGATGAAGTCCCGACTTCCGGACACAATCAAGCAAGGGCTGACAGCAGGTAGGCCCATTGTGTGCGGGGAATCTTCTGGTCTCCACCCACCCACCCTCCACAACAGATCGACTTAATTAAATTCCTTCATATGCCATATTTCCCCTCAGTTTTCCTCAATTTCCCCTCCTACTAGTGTGTTTTCTAAATTCAGACTACTTGGTCTGTGTGTACCAAGAAGTAATCAGGTGTAACGGTGGGGATAATTATACTCGACACGGCCACTGTAAACTCTTCGTTTAGCAGCCTTTGCAGCGGGTTTTTTTCTCTCTCAATCTCCCACCCTATACCCTCCCCGAAGATCGCCCTTCGACACTGAGGTTTCCACAAAGCGAAATCGGTTGAATAGGGCCAGAGACCACAGTCAGCGGTGTCTGCAAACTTTCGGTAATATCCAGGACCAAAGCTGCTATCTATTTATCTTCTCCTTCGATTCCCTAAAAGGTCCACTTTGTCATTTAGAAAAACTATAATCGGTGAAGATCCACCATCTTCTTGGTTGTAAGTATGCGTAAAAGTGGACACCCCCCCCCCCCCCCCCCGCTTTTTAATGGGTTCAAAAATTACGGGATACATTTTTGTTACTAAAAATAGAAAATTACGCAACTGCCTTATTTTTTATTTTATTTTTATTTCACTTGCCTTTTTGCAAATTGTTCTCCAGACCCGTACCCCTTAAACAGTCACTAGTCCTCTTCCAATTTTCCACCCCCACCCCCCCCCCACCCCCCTCCCCCCACTTTCCTTTATTCATGCTCATTCTCTCCATTATGATCCACAATTGTTTATGCTTCCTCGTCAGCTTACATACGCTGATATCCTTTAGCCAATTAGAAGCAAGTACGGGCCTCTTCCGCTGGTCTCTATGAGATCCTCCGTTCATTTCTGTCTCTTCCACTCTATTCACAACCTCATTAATTATAGATATCAGGCACGGCATACACTCTAGATCATAATTAAGTCATTATGGGAGGCAGCAGGGTTGGTGATTGTTCGCCTTGTTTCACGCTTGGTTTGAGCATTGAGCCAATGTGTGCTTCTGCCTCAGCTGTACTCGCTAGCGTACTCAGTAACACCACGACAAACTTGAAAAATGTCTTTATAAAAGCGATTTTTTTGTTTAAAGTTACGAAAGTTGGTATTTGGTACCAAGTACCCACGCAAGTCATTTCAACTTCACTCAACTTTTTGAGGGCAAGTTGAGCAAGTTTTTTACATTCCGGCTTCATGTTTGCCTGTATAAGAGCGCAGTTAAAAAATCGATTAACTGCAATATAGAAAAAAAATCCAATAGAGAGTGATTTTTGAAAACCGAAAGTTTTCATTCTTTTCTATTTTTGTATTGATATTGTGGAACACAGCCAAATGTAGGGCAAAATATTCCAGTTGTTGGAACACCGGTACGGAATTCCGGAAGTCGCAGGTTCGAATCCCGCTCCTGTCAGTTTTCTTTCTTCACTTTGAAAATTCATTTATATAAAATATCTTTTTCTTTTTTTTGGGGGGGGGGGGGGGGGGGGTTGACAAACTGTTTTATAGATAGGCCTACTTTGATTATTTGTTGATGTGCAGTGACTTTTTTCTGATATCGGTTTAGTCTCCCCAAAGTTTGGCGTAATCCATCTTGTTTGAAAGAAGTTGCAGGCTCAGTTGGATTCGAACCCCAAACCACTGGACATCTGAACTCCCTGTCAACCAAGCTTGTATGGCGTTTTGACTCGTCCTTTTAAATGTTACCTATTATTTTGTGTGTCTGTCTGTCTGTCTGTCTGTCTGTCGGGCGGGCGGGCTGGCTGTCTGTCTGTCTCTATCTATCTGTCTGTCTGTCTGTCTGTCTGTTTGTTTGTTTGTTTGTTTCTATCTGTCTGTCTGTCTGTCTGTCTGTCTGTTTATCGAGCTGCATGTTTATTAGCCTGCTTGTTCCCTGTCTGTTTGTCTATTTGATGGGGATGTTTGATTGGTCTCGGGTTTCCCCCACTCCATAATGAGTTAATAAATGCTGTTAAATTTGACCCGACGTTGAAGCTGGTAGGCCTACTCCCGTTAACTTTTTATAACTTACGTATACACATCAGCTTTCATTAAACCCCGTGTTTTCTATTTATCTAATTAGATGACAGGTACTTCTAAGGAGGAGCTATTGACGATCTTGAGAGGGCATTGTGCATGGGCTGCGTTTCTTGAGTGTCTCGAGGTCTAGCCTAGTCTAGTCTAGTCTCGACCATGTCGAACCAACACTTCATTGACCTTCGGGTTCACAACAGCGTCGATTCATCGCTATCTTATCATCCATGGGTAACATGGGTAAGCCATTATATGAATTCCCCATCCAGTTCAACTGGTTATTGTCATCTCGCACAATGACAAAACCTTCCGATATCATACCGGAGACATAGACGAGGATGCGCATGCAAACAGCCAAAATTTAATTTGCGTTTCCCGTGCACGTGTTCTTTTGATACAGTGCTCCCATGACCCAAAGAGCGGAGGGGGGGGGGGGGGGACTTTTCGGGAAAGAATTCGTGCCTTTTCTCCCGAAATTAATAACGAGGAGGACCGCCTTGTGCAGCCAGTTATTATTGCTTTGTTTTGTCGGTAAAAAAAATCGATTGCTTCATACAACGGAGTCCTAGAAATGTTTTAGCTGCGTGCCGGCCCGTTTTGACGGTGTGTAGAGCGGGCGCACGTCGCGTCAAACCGTGGGTGAATCTTGCATTCATGACGGCGGGTGTAAATCGGCAATTGACCGGTGGCAGACAGGCAGCGGACACGCGATGCCACACGCCGGGCGTACCATTAAGGAAATTGAAACAGAGAAGTCGACTGTTTATGAGACACGCGATGTCCGGTCTGTAATCACTTCCACTCAAGAGTTTTAACGGCCGAACAAGAATTCGAGCAGCAAATGATGTACGGTATCTGGAGGTTGAACTTGGCAGTAGTAAAATAGCTCTTAACAAGTTACTAAAAATATGTTTTAAATGTTAAAGGTATTTTTAAATTTTTGTGGTTTTTTTTTTTTTGGGGGGGGGGGTGAACCTTCGATGATGGTCCTGCCTCAACCGGAACGTATACGATACTATAAGACCATTGACTTCATTACTTTTTTCTATTTTTTAAATCTTGCCTTCGAAACAGTCCCAAAATGTGTACCCAGATAAGACATGACTAGACAAACAAAACCATCAGTAACTTTCCAGTGACTAACGAACCTGTTTGAAAGGAAAATTCACATTAGACTAAAATGTTTGAAAAGTGACAATGTTGCATCATCATTTCAGTTTGGTTCACCTCTGGCATCTCTTTTTTGTCTCCTTTGTGTTGTGTGGTTTGAACGTTAACCAGGCTTTGTATGTCCCATAAAGAACCTATAAAGCTAATTTATTCTCAAACTTTCGGAGTTCCAATGTTCACGATTATTTCGCGGGAGCGTTCCACCGACGGCGGAAACTTTTGAGAACACAAGCATGTATGTGTGTGGGTTGGTTATCCTATACGACTGAGGACTTCGGACAATGGGGGATTAGTGATAACAATGACCCTGAGAACCTGAGCAATATAGTACTCGGGAGAATTTCGTGTACAAACCTTATGGGAGCTGTTGAGAAAAAAATTCAAACAAAGGGAACAAAAGAAGGGAACAATAGCGGGTCCTCATGAGTATAGTAAAACACGACTGTGTGTGTGGGTGCGTTTGTATAGCTATTCAGACCGTGGACCTTTAACAAAGAGGACAATAGGGTCCGCGATTGTGTCAAGGTCCACGATTGAAAATCGTGTACAAAACCAATGGGAGGCCTTCCGAGTATAAACAAAAGAGGGACAATAGGAGGTCCGCGATTGCCGGTGTTTACACACTTGGGTGTGTGTGGGTGTGGTTGGGGCCTAGTCAAGAAATAACCATAAAAGCTCATAATAAGGGGGGGTCAACTCGTACCCCTACGATTACACCACCTCTGACGACTTGTCCTTTCTCTACTGACCACTGAGTATCACACGCCACGATGTCCACTCGTGCATACTCGATCAGGCATGGACAATGCAACGACCCAACCTCTTACGTGTAGTTGTGCGCGTAAAAAAAAGCAGCCTTCTGAATTAAACACAGAAATGTATAAATTTTCTACAGTTTGAAAGAACGCGAACGGCAGGATGAATAAGCTTTCAGCCGGGTCTGCTGAGTAAAGTTAACGCAAGCCACACCACGCCGCGTCCATACCACACGCGATTAGGTCATTGCTAGATCAACCGGAATGCTGTACGACAGTTTTTGAAAGAAATATCCCCACCGTTAGTACTCTTTAGGGCAATTAAGTGTGTACATTCCTCCAAAGAATGCCTTATAGAATATTTCCACTTTGATGATGCAGACCCGGACCCGGACCCGTCCGTGAGTTGGTTTTCATTATTTTACAAGCAACGCCATTTGCGGATTCCGCGTCTGAGAAGCTGATAATTCCCACTTAACCGTTAGCCTCAGTCTTTGTTCAAAGTAAAATTAGCAAATTTTTACGCATTTTTACGGTGCACCGACCGACACCTGTCTCTTTGTGCAAACGTTACTTGGAGACATGGGCGGCGATCCTGGGGGGCCGGGACGGGGGGACATGTCTCCCCCAATATTTTGGGTGGAGGGGACTCATATTGCAGTGTCCCTCAATAATGTCCCCTTGTCATATACATTTTATGGGTCCCGTCCCCTCCGTCCCACCTCCCTAACCTTGACGAGAAATCGCCGCCGCAGCTTTAATAGAGAAGTCTAAGCGTACGTTCTGCAATGTGACTTGCTTTAAGATTATTTCATAAAGTTCATAATATTTTTATCTTAAGTGTCGGGTTTAATGATGTATTTCTGTATGTTTGGCTTCGAATGGAGGCTGAGTTCAGCTTGTTTTTCTTCAAGAATGAACTGCAAACTATATACATCTGGTGCATGTCTCCAAGAAATACTCTAAAATTTAAAATACGACGCACCGTGTCCGTCCTTTCGTGTTGTGTCACCCCTGGAAAATAAATTAATGGGAGACTTTTTAAACGCTGGTGGCAGCAGACATACCGGTCCTTTTCCATTGTTCTCACCAGTCGTGCGCATGCCCAGAACTAGTAAAAAGGACCGGTATGTCTGCTGCCAGCAGCGTCTAAAAAGTCTCCAATTGTTAGCATTAGAAAAGGTATAAGCTTTCCAATGAAATGTTCGACCAAAAAAAACACCAAAAAAAACGATGATCAGCTACAGATTTGGAGTGAATTCCGTCCTTCTTGCATAATTCATCAGTACGGGAAATTCATTCCGTTGAAATTTCCAGTCAGAGGAGTGACTTGAGAGCTGTAAAAGTATATAGGCCCTAGGCCTAACGGATTGTCTGAGATTGTGTTCCTTCAACCTGAGCGGTTCAGATTCAGACACGTGGGAGGCTTAAAAAATGATACAATTTTTCAATTTTTTTGTCATTGTTCCATTGTTCTCCCTGTGTAAGCAACCACTCCGGTGCACTGAAAATTGCACCTTTGGGGGGGGGGGGGGGGTGGCAGAGGAGATGATCTGAAAATTATGGTGTACGTAACCAGATAAAAATACACTGAAAATAAAAAAATATATAAATTAGTGATTAAATACATTTTCCCGATCTCAGTTCAAACAGGTGAGATGCTTTGGACTAGTTGTGTTGTTTTGCAATCGATACGTCTCTAATCATTAATTCTTTAGGCCTTTCTTTAGCTGTATAATGCATCCCTGTAAAAAGAGTTGCCTCATTTGTTCAGTAGAGGGCGACAAGAATAGAAACCTTGCACGCTTTCACCAATAGAGGGCAGAAACAATTTGAGCAGAGAGCAGGGCCCTGTCCGAATTATTTGGCTACGGCTGGATATGTATGTCATGTCTATGGTAGCGGCTGCAGCCACTTCCCATAGACTCGTGTGTAATTTCAAGCCGCAGCGAAGTAATTCGGACAGGGCCCAGTTAGAAACCAGCTTGGTTTTTTTTCGTCAAAAGAGGTCAGCAAATAGCTAGAAAGGTGACTCTTTTTCGCTAAATAGAGGGCAGCAAACATTTCAAGGCTGGACATTCGGATTGCTCGTTCCCAGCCCCCGCCGCACTATCCAAAAAAGTGCCGGGGTGGAACCTCTTTGGGCTCTTTTTTGACAGATTTGGTGTAAATTCTGTCAACATCCCACTTCCTCTCCAGACTCCAGGGGCCAATTTCGCGGAGCTGCTAAGCACACAACAATTGGTAATGAACAACATGATTACCAACGAAATTTCCATGATATTATTGCTTTGACTGGTATTCATATGTTAATTGTTTAGCATTAATTTTATGGAGTTTTGGCTGGTAACCTGTTAATTACTCAGCAATACTTTTTATATACTAAACAAGTTTGTTGTGTTTTTAGGACCATCATACTCGGGGATAAAAAACTCGCAATTTAACAAACAAAACAATAATTGAGAATACGAGAGAAGGACATAAAAGAGCAAGCCATCCAATGATCTTATTTGCGCCAGCCATATTTGATATTGTATGATGAACAAGGACACATTATAGTTAAAGAGATATGTTGATTGCCGACAAAAAATCCACGTCATTTTAAATTATAGTTTTATGTAGATTAATGATTAACGGGCAATTATTTCTGCTGTGAAATAATTTTTAAAAGTTACTTTTGAGAGCTATTTTTATCAAGTCCGTCCCGTCCAGCCCGCTGGTGCCATTTGTCTAAAAGTCGCCGCTGCGGGCAGCAAACATATCTGACGTCATAAAAACGGTCTCTCTTTTGTGTCTAGCTCTAAAGCGTGTCCGAATAACTTGGCTACGGTTTGAATTTACACACAAGTCTATGTGATGTGGCTGCAGCCACTACCATAGACATGTGTGTAATTTCAAGCCGCAGCCAATTAATTCGGACACGGCCTAAAAATGGACTTTGTTTATGACGGCCGATTTGTTTGCTGCCCGCAGCGACGACTTTAAGACAAATGGCACCAGTGGTAATGTTTTATTGCAATATATACATAAAAACCTACAAAATCACGCAGCTGGCGTCACCAAAAACCGTTAAAATTACGTCATTAAACTAGGTACACTTTGGCCTGAAATCTCTCAAATTTAATCTCTTTGGTTAGCGCCTCACCTACTTCCAAGGTCTCGGTATGAAAATTATACCATAATGTTTAATATTTTATGGCGAAATGTAGAGAAAAGAAACAAAGCATTGACATGTGATATTCAGACGGTCCTATACTTTCATCAAGGATTTTCAGACAAAATGACGCCATTTTCAAGTAATAATCGTGTACATTATTATATTGTACAACCATATAGCAATTTTAGGACGAACGCTTTCTTGTACCCAATTGGGCGCTCCAATGCAATGTGTCCCTTTTCATTTTCGTCTCGATGTCACGAGTTTTCCCCAATAACATTCTGTAGAGACTGAATTCATTAATCAAATCCCCGCCCTCTCAAAAAAGGATCATCAGAGAGCTAACGTGCATACAAGTGCAGTAATACAGAAAATTCGGGGGCGAGATAAGTCTAAAATCTGACCAATTGTGGGCCAAGGGGATGGGCTACCGCGGAAGGAGTTATGCTCAAGGAGCACATTGTCTTGGAGGGACCTCAGTGTGCTAGCGCATTCATCCTAAATGTGCTCTGGTTGGAAAGATCATTTAAAAGAAGACTATACACGACCATCCCTTGAAAATGCGCCGTTTGTCTGAAAATCATTGAGGAAAATAATTTCGGGGTTGGGAAAAGTTGGAACGATGGAAACAAAACTAGAAAATTCAGATTTAATAGCGCCCTGGGTCTGAATAGTGCTGTGGCTCCGTATACAGGGTGCACTGGGCGGCGCCAGCTCTGAACACCCGCATGTCAATAGGTTTCCATTATTTCTTCGTAAATATTACACATTGTGGCATAAGTTTTACGCTCACACCTTGGAAATAGGCATAAGGTATAAAAACTAACCAAAGAGATTAAATTTGGGGGATTTCATGGCAAAGCGGGCCTTTAAAATCATTGTTGATTTATTTTCAAACGGAAGCCTTATTCTCTTGTATAGTAATCATAACACATATAATTAGCATACATTGTACTGCAAAACAAACTTGTAAGTGTTACAAAACTGGACCGCTTGTACTATAAATACCCGTGAACAAAGCATAATGACATCACTAGCCTGGTGTGGTGTCAACATGGTTTTAACCTCATTTCTCCGTAAATATTACACGTTATGGTAGAATTTTTACTCAGACCTTGGAAATAGGTTAGACAAACCAAAAGACTGTTACATGTGGTAATGCAAGACGCATAATCCTTGCCTGTGACATGCGGCGAACCGTAGTATATAAGAGATAAAACATTGCACGTGTAAAACATCCACACATTTTTAAGACACAGAGTGAACGGCTTTAGCACTTAAATGTTTTGCTTACCCACTCTAAGCAAAGTTGTTTTCTGCAGTGAATATTTCAAATTTTGTGTAATAAAATAAAAAACCATCTTGCTGCTTGAAACTCGCGGCCTAGTTTCCCGTGACCCAGGAGCTGTTACTCATCCGATAGAAATGTATTACTTCATTCCGCTGAACTTTTTAGGAAGATATTCGGGGTTAAATCTACTGTATCAGCGTAAAGCGATACCTCTGTATGAATTTAAACTCTTTGAGATTGTGGTTTTAAAGAAAAAAACTGCTTGCCTTATCGGCCATTACCCTCTCGTACTATTCTCTGTCCCTTGCATAAGAAAATGGGGGGGGGGGGTGGGGGGGGGGGGGTGGGGGGGGGGGGGGTGGGTGGGGGGGGGGGGGGGTGGCAATGACTAGGGTGAGCTCTTGTGCCAGTAAATCGAGATAAGAATGACCATGTCTTAAAGGTATGACACAGCTTTAGTAATGATCCTAAACCCAAATAATTAATTTCAAATCTGAAAGCTTACTGTTTATAAAGATGATACCAGTACCAATCCCTCCTGAGAAATAGTTCCGTCTGAAATGCTGACATCTTCGAGAAACTTCTATCTGAAGACCTCAAAAATGCTTTGGCTTGTGTGAATTTCAACAGTCGAAATGAGCTTATATAAAATGTGCACAAAATGACTGTTAAAACAGAACGGTCTTTTCCTTCTCGGCGTTGATGGCGCCATTTAACCCCCTGTTTTGGTCTTACCCGTACACGCAAAATAAGGCCCATAAAAGCCTATACGGGTTTCTGATTTGCCAGTTTGAATCTGTAGCCGTACAAGCAGGAAAAAAATGGCAAAGAGCAGAGGGAGGGGTTTCGACTCCCGCCCCCTCCGGATCCGCCCCTAATATTTGGCGCTCAATTCCGATATATACTTTTTCACCAACACTTTTAACAGTAAAAATGGGCCTCCTTCCTTTTTTTGAAAAAGAAATGACGCTAAAAAAATTTGTATACGCCTCGCGCGTGTGACGTGTGGTTAATTACCGTTGATTGTGCTCGATGATGTGCAAATAGTATCAACACCATACACAGCACGTACTTGCGATTTTACTGACATATCTGTGCGATTTTCGTGAGCGTAATTAGCATCAACATTTTCTATGCTATTCCCTGTGCCCGCCCCCGTGTTTCCAATGGTTTGCCCCGTTTGCGTGTCCGGCTGTACTTCAAAAACGGAGTCATCTTCGGACGAATACATTTGAAAGGAGGGGAGTTTGCTGCACGAAGAACTCTGCCCAAAGATAAAGTTGTTTCTGCGGCATGTTGTCTTGTAGAGCGAGTGCAGGGCAGTGTTGATGTTACCAGCGGAACTGGTACCCGTGATCTGCTCTGAACTATCATTCAAGTTGTTCGTACTATGGGCTGTTGGGATAGGTGGGAGTGGCATCTGGCGTCTGAGCATGCGCTCCCTGTACTTCAGTCGATAGGATGGAGGTCTTGGTGGTACCTACACGAAGGAAACAACGCCAACAAATTACGCGCCGTTCATATTATGTGAGGACTATTTCATCATCCACGTTATCACCTACACCGTAAATAAGTCCCATTCCACGCACAAGAGCCCCACCATTAAGCCCCACCCAAATGCAGGACAGACGCATTGGCCAATCACAGCCGTATTATTAGTATTCGTCGATCTTATTCTACCTCGTAACGAAACAAATAGAAGGCGAACAAGGACAGGGCTGTACCGGTATGATTTTTGAAGTAATTTGTTACTGAGGTCATCAGCCAAGTTGATTAAGAACAATAAGGATAGGTCTTGTACTCTTGAGTTTCTTTCCTAATCGTCACAGCTTTAGTTCTAACCAATCAGCATCACACCAACATAAAATGGACTTATGAAACGCGTTAGTTGGCTTTCTTACCTCAGGAGGTATCTCTCCATCCGAAGAGGGCAAACTCTTCAGGATTCGAGCCCGCGGCCGCCGCTTCGGTGAATAGTTGTCGAGACTCTCGTAGATGCTCTCCTCATCGTAACCCGTGTTATGACTCGTGGCGTAATCGAAACCAGGGTTCAGTCCGTCCTGGAAACCCGGGCTGGACGGAGCCGAGGAACACGAACTGGACAGGAGGCGTCTGGGGCGTGGCCTGGGAGGGTTCAGTTCCGGGTCAAAGATCATATAGCCGTTGTCGGTAGCAGGGTCTTGTTGGTAATGGTGATACTTGCTACATGACGTGTAGGCGGCGTCTGAGTCGGTCGGGCTTCCAGGGAGATCGCTGTTCAATCCTGTGCTTGTGGATTGCTGGGATTCCAGCGAGTACGTCCGGCCGAAGGACCCCCTGCCCGTGAGCGCCCTTTCGAGTCTCCCGACGGCAGCTGAGACCCTCCCCTTCAAACCGCTAGGGGGCGTCACGCTCTCCCTGAACCCGATGTTGAGGTTAGGGTGAGACAGGGACAGCCGTTTCAAGTTCATTCGGTTGAAATGTCTGGTGATGTAAAAAGGATCCACGTAACCGTTGCTGTCTACTGATGGACGGTGCTCTATCGTTATATCCGTTTCACTACAGGAGCTTCTTAGGTTGCGCAACATGTACAAGAATCCTTTGCTCTTCTTTGGTCCATCGTACTGGAACCCGAGATGCCGGCTTTTCTCGGACCATGTCTGTCTCCTGAAGGGGACGGTTGGGCTGTAAGAGGAGCTCTTGACTAGTGGCGTCTTGGCTTTCTGAAGACACAGTGTATACAGTCTTGCACGCCTGACATGATCAGATGGTCTGGTGTCATCTACTGGCGGGAACGTGGGTTTCTGGGAACAAATACTGGGGTCGCTGTTGGTGTTACCGCACTGAGAGTTTAATGAAGGGTTCATCTTGTCTACTCTGTCCTCGGAGAACGTCCTGCGACGTCGCCTGTTTTGGCGGTACTGAATGTGCCACCTCTTGGGTGGTGGCGGTTGCGACTGAGACGAATAATCCGCTATCTGGGCCAGCGATCTGGGCGGTGGCCGTGGGTACATTGGGGTTGACTGGTACGCTGTCTCGTAGTGGCCAGTCCAAAAAGCTGGTTGAGTGACAGAGACTGCCTGCTTCATCGGGAACTGTCTCTTTTTGATCAGCGGTGACCACCGCCTCCGCCGTCGCTTGCTCTTCTCGTCGGCGTTCAACTTCAGTGATTGCGTGGACGAATTGGAGTCGTACGGATCGGTCCTGTGTGACACAAAGCGGCGTCTGCAGTGATCACAGAGTACTCTTTGATTCTCTGGGTAGGCTACCTCAGTCTGGACTGCCTTCTCGGCAACAGGCGGTCTGTAAACTAAGGTTGCGCTTCTCTGTTTCTTAGCTATGCCTCCGGAAGTAAATGCTTCTCCCTCGCTGCAGCTGCTCTCAGCACTGGCGAGTCTTGCTCTTGGCGCAACATCCAAGAACACACTGACCTCCACATCCTCCCTGTTTTCACGATAATTGATATCTGCCTCTTTTTGCAGAGCTTTTTCCAGGTCCGCGTCAGAGCTGTTCAGTTCGCTTCCATTCTCTAGTAGCTTGGGAGTTGGCCTGTCCGGGTTTATTTCTATACACACCTCCGCGTTCACTCCTTCGAGAGACGACGAGGTGCCACTCCGCTTACGGCGTATCAGCCTGCCGAGGAATGTCCGACTATTCGCTTGCTGCTGCCTTCCCTCCTCGGGAGTAACATTGTTTATGACGTAATCATTCTCGGGGATCTTAGCAAACGAGGATCGAGTTGCCCGGGGGGAGCTACTCCTACTAGTGGCCGGGGTAGCAGGATACCATGGTCCTAGCAAGTGACCGTCTGCAACAAAAAGAAAGAAAAGCACTGCATCGTTCATCGGTACAGTAAAATCCAATACATTCTCAAAGGAGAAAGCCAATTTAAAAGTCTACGTTTATTGATTCACAATTCTATCTAAATTGCTTTAGTTTGTTTTTTATATGTAGACGCAATGAACGCCGACAGCACGCAGGACGTCAAGTAGCTGCCTGATGGGGCAGAGATGGTTCATGATGTCATTCCACAAAAACAATGAAACACAACAAAACGGCGTCCAGTCCGTCCAAAAAATAAATAATTAACTTTTGTGAAAGCTAAACTGATATTTAATTTTGGTATAGACTTCAATTATGGCAAGCTATTTTGTAACATTATGGTTTTATTTCCTACTTTAATAAAAGGATAACAATGATAACATTTTTAAATTTCGTGGCATTCAAGCGGTGACGGACGTCTTTGAACGAAGTGGCGTAGCCAGTGAGAGCAGAGTGGCACATTGCATGCAACGGGATGGAGATTTTAAAAGCCAAATCGGAACGCCGAAAGAAACAAAATCGGGACGGTGAAAATGGGTTAAACGGCCAAACGGGCCAAACGGAACCCTGGCTACGCGCCTGTTTGAACACATGGCATACCACCTCGTGTATTGAATAATTATCACGGAAACCAGACTTTACTCTGTGTAGTTACCTGCTTTTAAGAAGGTCCCGGACGCCGAGCGGAGAGGTGTTCTTCGGCGCCCCTGGCTCACGTCACTACTCGCCCGTCGCGGGCGCGTGCTGGTCGACGCTCCCATACTGACTCGCTGCACGAAGTGGTGATACCCCGTAAAAAAACTCAACTTTTATCTGTTGACTGAGGAAAGAACGTCGCTACGTCAGACGCATGCCTGGAATGATTGAGCTAAGTTGTAGGCTGACCGTGGCATGTTTTCTCCTAGCCCCTATACTCGGTTTTTAATCAATTTCTCCGAAGAAGAAGATAATTGTAAATTGTTGATTATAATGGCACATTGTCTGGTAGATCATTTTTTTGAAATGTGCATGTAAATGAAATAGCATTGTAGTGCATCTTATTATTCCCATTTTGTTAGGGTCGTTAGGGTCGTTAGGGTCGTTAGGGTCGTTAGGGTCGTTAGGGTCGTTAGGGTCGTTAGGGTCGTTAGGGTCGTTAGGGTCGTTAGGGTCGTTAGGGTCGTTAGGGTTATAAATGTTTAAATCCTCAAATCGACTTTCTAGTGACAAATTTGTTGTTTCCTCATACCTCCGAATGCCTTAGGGCGACTTTCCGCTTATTCTGCGATGTTAACGTGTCAACGCAAACCTCTCTCGAAACCTTTTATCGAAATAATTTGGTCCAAGAAGATTTATGGAAGTGTTCATAGAAATTGTTCCCCCCCAAAAACACACGAAGATTCCGAGCAAGTCTGCAGGTCCGCCAAAACTTGTTACCGGCCAAAATATTTGCCCTGAATCTGCGACTGGTAACCACGTCATTCATTTTTTCCGATGTTTGGTTCACTTGGTGAGTTTTGCGACCGCCCCCTCCCAATTCAAGGTACACCAAGTTCCCTCTCATCGTTTCATTGTCTGGTGCACCCCGCCTCACTCAGTTAATTTATGCAGACACTTCAACTTCCCCAGAAACATCGTTTCTTTTCCCATGTCAGTGTTAGTCATCGTAAAGAACCCTCCGATTGCCACAAGAGGTTTTTTCACGGAGTTACAGATCCATTTCACAGCCGGTGACTCCGGTTGCCTCGCCGCGCCAGCGCCTGCCGTCCTCCGCGGAAATATTGGATTCCCCTCGGTAAATTCCCCGTTGGGTTGATCAGAAACACCGCGTCTCGGTGTCTCTGCGTGCTGCCTGCAAATTAATGAGTCGAAGAGGTGGCGTTTTTGGAAACGTGCACGCTTTTTTATGACTTGTTTGCGTACACTTTTACTGAGAAATGTTTTACTTGGAGGAGAGTTGCATTTTATCCAGTGCTGTGGTAGTTTGGATATTTTTTAGAACATAAATGTCTCTGGCCATTTACTTACCGACAACTATGCAAATTAGCGAACGTACGGCACGTACATAACTTGTAGCTTGTGGTCTGATTATACGTTCTAAAAATAATAAGGTTGGATGACCGAACAAAATGTATGCTACACTTCCTGCAAAACCAGCTGTTTTTGTTACAGACGAATCCGACCAAGCTTTTACAGGCAGGATGAATGCGGCTATGAAACGGGGCGTTCCACACCAGTAGAGTTAGTTATGCTTTGTATGACTACAACGGCGGAACCAGGGGCGGGGGGAAGAGGGCCATGCCCCCCCCCCAAAAAAAAAAAAAAAAACTGACATCGCAAAAAGGCAGCCACTGCTTACACCCACATACAAAATAAAACAAAGTAAAGGAAAGGGAAGCAAGAAGCCTCCGTTTTATCTGTGATTTGTGCACGTTTTTTGTTACCCCTTTTTCGTGAACATTTTGGCTCCCCCCAAAAAACAATTGTGTTCTGGATCCGCCCTTGTATGACTACAGGCATTGATTGTACTCAAGTCACATACTGTCTGTATGTGACTTGAGTACATACAGACAGTATGTGACTTGAGTCACATACTGTCTGTATTTTTTTCCATTTTGTTGAGGTGAAAAACCTGCCGAATCAATACATTTGTGTTCGGCAGGACTAAATAAGGAGTTAAAAGGGAAAAATATGTTTATCTGATCCCCCGGTGCCTGATTGTATACAGAGAAACATGTCCGGGACGTCGGGCTGCTAGTTTGGATGCATGTGCAGCTCGCAGTAGCACAAGGGTGCGCCTCCCCCAACCCTCACCCCACCCCACCCCACCGTCACCCCACCCTCACCCCAAAGTTTCCATATCCCATCGTGCACCCAACCCCCAGCCTCAGCCTTTTTTCTTGGAGAGGGGGGGTGAAATGGATTTTTCCAGTAGCTACTTTAACCTGTTACTTTAGGGAATTCTATAAAACATATGATGACGCGATGTTGTCACAGCGGGGCCGTGCCTTGAAGTTAACCGTGTAGCAACAACAACTTCACGGCGTGACTGTCCCGATGGGACCAGCACGATGCATGTGAAATTTCGGACAACCAAGTGCGCAATTTACGGTCAAGTGTTCGGCGAGTTGGTTACAGTCATTGCATCTTTGCATCCGCCCAGGTCAGTCAGTCAGTCCATCGCAATTATAATTGTGCTGATATCTTGGACCAAGGGTCTGTGGCACGTATTAAAGCTACTGTGTCTGGGCTTTGGGTGTAGGCCTACACCCCGAAAACTTTTAAAGTATGCGGCCTTACAATTGAATTCACTGGTTTGGATAGCCTGATGAGGTTTTATAACTCCATAGGGGATAGAATTGACATGCCCATATAGATGTTTGTCTGTTGTGTAAATCGAGGACTGGTTCTTTTGTCTATGCGTAAACTTTTGTGCAACCCCTCTTATTGGTTTTCTAATCGAGAACACTCGTCAAACCGAGGACACCATTGTCCTCTTATGTAATTACTTACCCGCTCTCCTCAAATTGCTTCTTTTTTTGTTTACCCTTCACAAGACCACATTCCCCTCTCAGCCTGGTGAGAAACGTACAATTATTTCATAATGTCATCTTGTCGCTCGTGTATGTATGTACTATATTCTCACCGTCTCTCCGGAATTTAAGGCCACGTTGCACACTCAGGGGCGGATCCAGAGGGGGGGGGGGGGTCGAAACACCCCCCCCCCCCTTGCTGGTTGCCATTTTTTCTGTTTTAAGGGCCTACGTCTAAAATAGCAAACCAGAAAAGAAAAGCAAAACCCTGTAAAGATCTTTGCGTGCACGGGAACAAAACAAAGAGGTTAAATGGCGCCACCAACGTTGAGAAAAATGTTTTGGGCAAATGTACGAACACAAATTTCAGAACCCTCCCCCTGCAAACAATCCTGGATCCGCCCCTGACACTCTACTGCTAACATTTGCATAAACGCTAAAATGGCCACAGTGTTTAAATTGATGCTAAAATTGTACAGATGCATAATTTTGGTTTGAGTTTGTTTTTTAATCCGTTTCAGGGCCGCTTAAACCATTTTTGGTTCATTCTGCTTCCATTTTGTATCGAGTTTCGGGTTGAATTAGGTTAACGCATTACTCTTATTTATCAGCGTGACTGGGCGAAGTCCGGTGTTAGTACGCGCAGTCTGCAATCTCGGTCGTGGGTAATTAAAGGTGGGTATGCAGCGTGATCGACAAACAGTCTTTTTATCATCCTATGCAAGAAATGACAAATGGGGGTCAGAATTTGATTCTAGTAAGTGCCCGTGTGAACTTATTGTTTCCTTTTTTCATTCACACTAATGCTTTGTCGTTGTGAATTTGTCTGTTGGGCATTTAATCTTGGAGGTACAATTACCGTGTTTTGATCAACACTGTATTTAATGTTTGGTGTCTTGCCTATTTACAAGAAAACAACAACAATTAACGACAACAACAACGACGACGACGACAACGACGACGACGACAACAGAAGCACTAGAACAACAGAAACAAAACGTCCAACAATATTGCACCAGCACCACCAACAACAGCAGCAGCAACAACAACAACAACAACAACAACAACAACAACAACAACAACAACAACAACAACAACTGCTACTACAAAACAACAACGATAGAAGCACCAATTACACCAGCACCAATAACAGCTACATTCAATAATAGCTACAAACAACAAAAACAACAACAACAACAACAACAACAACAGCAATGGCAACAACAACAAATCCTGAAAATGTTTTATCTGGATTCTGTCTTGCTGCGTAAGTCAAACCACCTCACCTACAACAAGTACCAAGTGGTACAGCCCACGGCGGATAGACGCGTTAAAACTTCACTCGGTCCACGAACCGTACAACCGCGAATTTTGCAATCATGCAATGGGTCGTGATCTGATAAGCAGATTAGACGCATGCGCATCGTGTTACGAAAACACTGGTTACCGACTCATTAGCAAAGCCGTGATACACGCGTGGCATGGAAAAATATACACCCGAGTAAACTGTCCACCAACCCACCCACACACCCACCCACCTACCCACCCACGTCACCCACCCACGTCATCCACCCACCAACCCACCCACCAACCCACCCACGTCACCCACCCACGTCACCCACCCACCAATCGGCCAAGCAGCAGTAAAAAGTACATGTAAAAAGTAAAAGCAGGTAAAAAGAAAAGTAAAGTAAAGTAAAGTAAAAGCAGCAGTACAAAGTACATGTGCCACATTGCAGTCATACTCAGGCTGATTGAGGCCGTCTGAGTGTAGTCCTTTTTGGAAGAGAACCGTTCCAATCGACATGCCATAATTGCACAATATTTGAGAACGAAATAATTAATGAAGAAACCTTAGCACTTTAGAAACCTGCCAATTGGAACCTTCCATTTTTTATGACCTGCCAATTGGAACCTTTTCTTCATTAGGCCTGCACGACAACAGTTTTAATTATCAGCAATATGGTGTTTATTGGCTAGCCTGCAGCTTCCGCTTTGTAGCACTTTTTGGATCATGTTTTCGATCGATTGAAGGCGGTCTAACGATGCTGTGTGGCCAATCAGCGTACTGCGTGTGGCGAATCCGAGCGTCGTCTGTGTGTCAAATTCGTTGACCTCTTGATTTTGATGAAATGACGAGTAAGTTTCGTCATTAACAGTTATTTAATTAAACAGCCATTGATCGATAGCCGTGTGTGATCATGTTATTTAACGTATACTCTTTTATAGCAATGGGAAATATGTGAATTTTTTCATTCAAAACAGGCGAAATGGCAGGTTTAAACATGCAGCTTCAAAGGCGATTTTCTCAAAACTCTGCTATGTGGGGGGTTATTCACTTCGTCAAAACGGTGACGAATTGTGTGAACATTGAAATAGGTAGCGCCCTCAATTTCAAGACCAAAATATTGACTGCTGCATTTACAAAGGACACCTGTACGAATCACGACTGCAGTCAAGACTATAACAATATCAGCTTGCTGTGACCCAGGTTGGCTTTACTTTGATAAATGTTTTTTTTCTCTGGATAAGGTTTAAAGAAAATTCTTTTCGTATTTTTATTTTTACTTTTACCCCTACAAATTATTTCTCTTTTTAAAAATTGCTATAGCGACAGAAAAGTTGTTCAATTTTTAATGAGACATAGACAAAAACTCGCCCACGTTTAGTTATCGAATAATTACGTTACAAAGATTGAATCATTTGCGAACCGACAGTAATTCGGGCGTATCTTTGTGTGCATTATATGCGCGAAATCAAACAAGAATACGGACTTTTGCAGACGCCCAATACAGCAAAAAGTGGATTTTTTTTCCGTTCAAATATAACTGTAAGAAAATGTGCTGAGAAGACCAAACAAAGCTAATTTGTTGAATACCACGGAGAGTATATCTTTATATAATTATCTGTATATTTATTTTTTTCCAGTTTTAATTATTTTGCTTTGTTTATTTATTAATTTGTAGTTTTTAAATGTTCTCTTTTTTCATTTTAAACTTATATTTTATTTTATTTTATTTTATTTATTTAAATTGTTTATGTGTATAGTACTTTTTGTAAGAGGCAAGAATTTTTACACGGCCTTCATTGTCAGTATGCTGCCAATTACTCAGTCTCATTAATTCTGATAATTGGAATTTTCTGATCACCTTGGTGATCAGAAAATTCCAATTATCAGAATTAATGAGACTGATAATTGGAATTTTCTGATTACCAAGGTGCCCAGAAAATTTGAATTTTCTGGGCACCTTGGTGATCAGAAAATTCCAATTATCAGTCTCATTAATTCTGATAATTGGAATTTTCTGATCACCAAGGTGCCCGCAGACTACAAAATAAAATAGGGGCCAATTTGACGGAGCTGCTAAGCAAACAAAAATGCTTATTAACACAAAAAGTCTTGCTTTATATAAAAAAAGGGGCTATCAGCCAAAAACGCCATGTGGTTTTTAGGCTAAGCAAACAACAGCTGAACACCAGTCACAACTTCACAAGCAATCTACATCACATGAACTTTTGGTTGGTAATCCTGTGTGTACCAAGGAAGACTTTTCATACTAAGCAAATTTTGGTGTTTAAGCTCCTTGCAACTGGCCCCGACGAGGCTGTAAACCACTGCAGCTTGTTAGCATTGATCAGCGAAAGCCTTCATTATCCAACGGACGCACGTAGCGAGGTCAGTCTCCGCTTCGTGAATCCGTCATAAGACTAATTTGTTTTATCCTGCTTAAAAATCTTTGTGAAAAAAAAGGATCTATCATTCGAACCGGATGTTAGATATGTTCGGTATGGATCGCTGTCAGCCACGACCAAGCTGCTTTGATTTATGGGCTGAAAACCCCGGGATTGTCCCTTCCTGTGTATTATTGTGAATCGAGGCTTTGAGTTGCCATGGTAACATCCTCCGTTAGTCCCGGGTCCGAGAGATCAAGGAGGCTTTGCACGTCTTGCATGTCTTGCACATGCTCCTTGCATACGAGAAGTCATGCACGACCTGCTAGCGTTTTCCATACATCCATGGAACCATGCAGATTACCAGTTCAAATGCAGTGAATGTTTTTTTTCTCGTTTATGGGATGAGCTACCCGAGTTCTTGATGTCTGGTGTGGTTGAGCTTCCATTGAAGGGCTGAGATGTCATTTCTGCCGACCACAATAGTTTTCTGTTGTTATCTAATATTTGGCAGGAAGAGATTTTTATCCTAATTTGTTTTGGGTTTTGTTGTACTTTTTTTCAATCATTTTTTTTCGTCGTAGTATCTTAATGTTCAATGTGTAATTTAATTTCTTATTTATTTATGTTTAAATATCTGTGATTTGTCATATCTGAGGTTAATACCCTAATATCAGGTGGGTGTCATTTTTCCCTTTTCAGTGTTAGTATTTTAATGTTCAATGTGTAATCGTCTTAATTTTTTAATCGTCTTAAAATCTAAATGCTTTGTTTTCACGTGAAGTAAAAAGAAGCTTTGGCTTTAAATTCTTTTTAAAATCTTTCCAGTTAGCCAAGCAAGAGGAAATCCTTGTCAAAAGAGCAGAACATGAGAACAGCACAAAAATCATTCCTCGGGAAAAAAAAACAATCAGCGTTGTTTTGAAGAAATGCTTGTTACAAATAGATCACAGATGAGCTTTCTAATATGGAAATGAACTAAACCACGGAACATTCTCCAGGGAAATAATTGATACTTTGCGTAAAGAACGCTATCTGGACAACACAGCTGCGCTTCTAATGACGTCATGTTTTGTCTCATGAATATGGAAATTGGTATTACATGAAACACGAAAAACAACATTTTGCAACTATACTCACTAGAATTGCTGCAGTGAAAAAGAAGTTGAAATTCACAGTAACATGGAAAGAAGCTGTCCTGCATGTTTCTATGACATAAACAAATCCCACTGCAGGATCCCTTTAAGGATTCACGATTTACGCAGCTCAGGAATGAATTTGCAAGGCCTTGTGTATCCTCTGTAAATATGGCTCCCCCTGGGAAACATCCGGCTTTAAACAGGAATCAATTAGACTGGTTCCCCGTCCCTCCATTATCGTTCTGACTTCGAATATTGGCACCGGTAATATTGCGGGTAATATACACCACTGATCTCCATGTATGAAAATCCGCATAGATCATTGGCTGTTCAAGTTGACGGTACCATCCGCCATCTTTCCAACACAAGCGATGCGCGAATGTACTTAAAACTATACGCCCTGCTTGGGCCAGCAGGCGCTGTAGACTATGCAGCAATGATTTATGGATGTTCCACGAGTGGTAATATGGCGGCCGCTGGCGACAGTTGTTCGTACAGCGCGCAACGGCCAATGAGATGTCCAGATTTGTATACATGGAGATCATTGGCATAAACCCGAAAGGAATTTCTCGGGGTTTGGAGGATTTATCCTGATATACCCATAATGCATTGTGATTTTCTCAATTGTGTATATAAACTTTGCCAAAACACACGTGCGTTAAACAAAATAACATTTACCCATGATTCAAACAGTCATTTTTCTATTTTCTCTTATTTATTTCTCTTATTTTCTCTGTTTAACTTTAGTGCAATAAATAATTATCTTATTGCAAAGAGTTATTATCATTTGACAAAACCTACAATTTATCGTAACTGTTTGCAAACCTTGCCCCCGTTTACCTATCCTCCATCTTGAAACCGTGCCGTAACTCGCGAATTTGACTAGAGAAACAGTGCTCCAGGGCTAGGTTGATCAAGTTGGACTACTTAGTCAAACCATGCAGCGTTCGAGTGACATCTAGATTGACTATGATTAAGTCTAGTCTACTTATTAGTCGCCCAACCGAACTTGCTCCAACACGATGGCAATTCTGGTCTACAAAAAACAGCGGGTGGGTAAGAACCAGTCTAATGAAATCGACCAGCACTAATTCTAACATCAATAAATTGTCACTGAACAAAGGAATTAAAGTGAGTTGTCTTATGATCATCAATTCCATTTTTTTAAAAATCGATTCCATGCAAGAAATAACTAATCTGGTAAATCGAACTGGTAAAACTGCCAAATTTCCCCATATCATCTCAAGTGCCTAAACCAGATTTTTCGATACATTTTGTTTCATGCATTCGGACAATTTTTTTGACTTAA